>VUQR01001197.1:3867-30349 GCA_015108515.1 Hemichromis elongatus
GGGGGTGTTGTGGTGGGGGGGGGGGGGGGGGGGGGGGGGGGGGGGGGGGGTATAGACAGGATAGTTACAAAGTAGATTTGATCTGTCTAACTGTTCCTCCCTTCCTCTGCCAGTGTGTCTATTACCTACACACAAATACGATTGAGAGGTGCAAAGAGAGGATTTGTAGTGTTCACGGGACAATCTCATTCTGCTGTGTCACATTAAACAAATGGCAACTACTCATGATATACATCAACTGCCATACTGAATGTCCAAGTAACAATAAAGAAAACACTGGGTGACTGCAGCCTTACTTTTAAAATATAGACAGAATCAGCTCCCTCTGTTGCTATGGTGACATTACATTGTGAATTGTGAAATTAATCCCTCTGAGGCACTGCAATTATGTAAACTTTGCTTACCTACAGTTTGTCCACTGTATTTGTGAAATAATTCACTCATAAAAATTAAAAACTTTTTAAAACTTTTCTAAAACAGACTTCTTATAATTGTCATCCAAATCTGCCTAAATTCTAAATGACAGATGAATTTTATCTTCACACTGTAAACTCATGTTTGTTCATGCAACTGTGTGATACTTCTTACACATTTTGTCAACAGGATACTGGAAAATTAAAGAATAAAATGCTCAAAGGTTTATAGTCTGGTTAAGTTAGCATCAAATTAATGACTGTTCTTCAGTATACACCTCCTTAATGACTCAACTGATTAACATTTCTGCTACATCTCCCAGGAGCATTAGTTTGCCTTAGTTAAATGCAACAAATACTCAATATGATCAACATCTAACGAAAAAAACACATGACTGTCACAAAAAGAACATAAAATAATAAAATCGATGCTACTGCTGACAAACAAGCTACAATAACATGGCCATTCTGTTATCTGTGCTACAGTGTGGTACTGCCCACTTACAAAGCCATGAGAGAGAACACAAATTTGCCTAAACCTATCGCACAGCTTGACCAAACTCAGTGTGGCCAAAATCGGTGGTATGCCATTTAAGGTTTAGCAATACAAGCCTACTTCTTCAATGTCCTCTTCACAGAATGTAACATTTCTTTAGGACTTGAGATGTAAGGAAACAATGTGTCTTTATGCTAATGGTATTGGAACTGGCTTTTGGTGTGGTCGGAATTCAAGTACTTTTATATAAACACATGAAGCCTCTAATAATCAGGCTTGTTACATTATACAACTAAAAGAAAGAAACATTTCATTCAATACTTAGATAGATAATGGGCTGACTATAATAAGAAAAAATAAAATAAACCCGCACAATAGGATAATTTAGCTACGCAACACTACTTTCAGTCCTCGTAACAGTTGTTTTTCACAGCCTGTTGCACTGGAAAACGAAACCAACGCACATACTAGGAAGCTTTTTATTTCAATGTACTTGTACAATGTACTGTGATGTAGTTTATGTTACGCCACAAACAGAGGATCAAGGGACAAACTACTCAACAATACTTGCAAAGCACTAATACCATATATTCCTACTTTTATGAGAACATAAATAGGTGAGAGTGTTGTAACGATATAACAAGTTCATTCTGCCCCAGCATCTTTGAGGTTAAGCAGAACCATGAAGCATTTCGTAAAATACAAGTCATAGAAGCAATAACCTTAAGTAACCATTTTACTAGCAACACGTTAACGGCAACCCACCATCACTTGATCAAAAATGAGTGGAGAAATAAGGTCCCCCTCCTAGTTCCAGCCTAACCACAAGCAGATGACGTTAAACAGACTAGCTATTTTTTGCCACCCTTACAATGCGTGAATTGGCTAATGACATGCCCAGATTACGCTTCATAATGCAAATCCAAGACGCGAGTATTCTTGAATTTAGCCCAAAGAAGTCAGCTGACGTAGTCAAATATTACTCTGGCTGGGGCGTTTGAGGGTTAGCTAGTCCACTTGGAAGGCCCCCCGAGTTAGCCTGCCGGCTAATGTTTGTGTTAGCTAGCTAATGATGAAGCAATTTTGTTAAAGCTTATACTGCGACGCCGTATAACGTTTGCACAGCGCCAACATTACGTTAAACATAACCGCCCATCAGTCATAAGACGTGCTTCGTTTCAAACTGTGTAGTCACCAGGAAGGAAACGCTAAATAGCATTTTCAGTAAGTTAGCTGTCATTAGCATATAAGCTAACGTCTGTAGCTGACTCCGTGCCAGTGCAAGTTGAGGTAGATAGCTTGCTAGCCGCTAACCTTAGCAACATGGGTATCGTTTCCCATACATCTATACTAACCGAGCTAGGTTAGCAATTTAGCCAACTAGCCTACGCCTAGGTGGACACAGACAGTATTCATGCAAATATGACCCTGCAATTTATTGACAATTAACCGGTTACCTGTTGATTATAGACCCAATAAGCTGAGGTAGCTCCTTCGTCTCAAAAGCAGTATATGAAGCTGATAAAAGCGGCCGAACTGCCGCTGTCCATTCGTGTTCCCCATCTCCTCCGCTCGACGCCATCTTGAAATCCTGTCAGAAAAAACTAGCTACTGGAAGAAGAAACGGTGGCGTAAGTAAATCATGGGGGCGCTCTCACTCTGATACCAGCCCTGCCAACATTTCACATAAAATTATTTACTGGTTTACTGTTTATAATCCCATTTTTAATTTAGGTATAGTTAGTATTTAATTTGTGTATAATAATACAGTTTCCAATTTGCATGCAGGAATAAATCGAATAATGTTTTTTTCCTCCCTTCTTTTTTTGATATAGTTACATATATTATTATTATTATTATTATTATTATTATTATTATTATTATTTATATTTGTATTATATTTACTATTTATTTACTGTCTTATTCTGACTCCAGTACAGACAGCCTAAAATGCACTGCTAAATAGATAATAAAATATTAAATACACAAAAGTCTTCTTCGTTTTTCTTCATTTTCTTCGTTTTCTTTTTCGTTTTTTAACGTGTAGGGGTGCAGCCTATGCCTTCCATCTGAATCCTGTTAATTCATTTCCTGTTGTAACATTTTGTTTTTTATTTTATCATTGATGTTTCTGTCAGATGATCAAAGTTAATGACTAATTTTCCCCACACATGAATTAAGCTCAGTCTTACAGTATTTTTTCAATAGGGATCTACGTTCTTTTCTTTTCTTTTCTTTTCTTTTCTTTTCTTTTCTTTTCTTTTCTTTTCTTTTCTTTTCTTTTCGCTTTTTAGTTTAAGATTCGGGTCAGTCAATGTCTGGGAAACTAGTTGAATATTTGTTAAGCTGAAAGATCACCACCAGGACCAACGCTGTATTCCTTTACAACCTTTAGGGGGCAGCACTTCTCCTTCGGGGAACGAAAAGGAAGTCGTTCGGCTTCCGACTTCCTCCTCCCGTTGAAGAGCAAGTCAGAGCTGCTGCAGCAATGGCCAAGCTAATTTTGCTTTGGCTTAAATGTGTCATATTATACAATGCTGTCGATGCGGTGTTTGAGGACCAAGTAGGAAAATTTGATTGGTAAGAGGAGTCGAGCGAATGATCAAATGTGTGCCGATTATGTTTTAATGTGGAAATGCTAATGTTAGCACCTGTCACAGCAGCTAGCTACTAATCGGTGGACTTTGAATTCGAGAACAGGTCAAAACACATCAGAATGAATAAAAACAAATATAAATTTGGTTGTTAATTTCAGGAGGAGTGCATATGTCCATGGTTTATAGAGCAATGGAATCACTGGTTCCAGTAAATTCAGCAAGTGAAATGCAATAGAAAGTGATTTAAAGGCAATAGGAAAACGTTGCAACCAATCTGATCATCAAACCGGTGTCGTGTAGTTACGGCACAATACCGGCTTTTCAGTTTGAGAAATGCGTCTTTGCACCGGGATTGAATCCATGTGGTCATTAAAACAATGGTGTGAGCTGGGTGACAGTCTGAGTACTTGTACTTTCTCTTCATGTTTCACAGGAGGCAGCAGTATGTAGGCAAGGTTCGTTTTTCTCATTTTGATACACATGTGCAGTCATCCAAAAAGGTTCTTGTAGCAACAGAGAATAACGTTTTTGCTGCACTCAATACAAGGACTGGGGAAATCTGTGAGTATGTTGTTAGTCTGAAAGACAAAATTGTCATAAATCAGGCATAGTCTGTTATTGTCACTTTGTTATCAATATCTGTTACAGTCTGGCGACATGTAGATAAGTCTGGACCCGAAGGAAATATTGATGCTCTTTTGCACCATGGACAAGGTGTTTTATTTTTTGTAATTAATCTAATTGTATATTTGAATTTCAATAAAGTTTAAAGGTTTTTTAAAGTTCTTTCAGCTGATGAAACTGTGTTTGCGTCCTAGATGCAATCCTAGTGGTTGGTAATGGCCGTCTGCTGCGATCCTGGGATGTCATTGTTGGTGGTTTGAACTGGGAAATTGTGCTCGACTCTGGAAGGTGATTGTTTCCTTGAGGTTAAGAATCTTATTTATTTATTTATGTATTTATTTGTCTTAACTTGCTCCTTTTATATGTTCAAGTTTCCAGAAAGCATGTCTAGTGGGACAGCAAGGCACAGTCAAAAATGTGGCTGTTTTGAAGAAAAACATTGTTTCTCTCCATTACCTTTCTAATGGCCATCAAAAATGGATAGAAAATCTACCTGAAAGGTATGTTTTTATATTAATGTTAATTTTGTATACTGGTAAGCTGTGTTTCATTGAACACTTTACGCAGGAGTTAATTTACCACCTTGAAGGCTTTTTTGTACAAAATACCACACAGTGTTGTAAAAACTGTAGTTTTGTAATGAAACCTTTGTCACCATCTGTTTGTTGTTGTTTTTTGTTTCTCCATAGTGAGACTGTGGATTACCAGACTGTTTATTCTGGAGGAAATGGTGAAGTTTATGTTTTGGGAATTGTTCCCCATTCCCACGTTGTTATTATTGCTTACAGCAATGATGATGGAGAGATAATCAAGCAGGTAATCCTATTTATTAATAATAGTATTAAAGAATATGTCTATGATCTGTAAAAGTAGCATATATAAAAACTTAACCACTGAACCAGTGGTCAGTATATAGAATGATTTTTGTGAGTTTCTTGCTTGTGATGTTTTCAGATCTCTGTTGAAGCTCCGTGGCTGTCCAACATAGTGGCCAGCTGTGCAGTGATTGGTCAGGGGATCCTGATTTGTGTAGACTCTGCAACTCCATCACTGTACATGTACCACTTACACCCAAAAATGTATGATTTACAGATGACCCAGATCTCTCTGCAGGTATGATACTAATAAAAACCTTTTTTAATTTACAAAATTACCATGTATATCCTCTGCTTTAGATTAGGTAAGTTTTAAAATTTGCCTCTACTTCTGTGTTCTTATATGTTCCCTTAGGAATACACAGTTTTTCTTTTAAAGTCTTCTCCTGTTTGTCTTCTCATAGTCACTGGGACTTGAAGTAGCTCCAGACTTTCAACCGGTCCTGGTGTCACATCAGCCTAACTCAGCCCATCAGCCTCTGTCTGAGTTCTTCCTTCAGCTCGGCCCTGATAACTACCTGCTTCTCCAGCTCAACAATGGTCAGATAGTTACACTCAGAGATTTCAAGCCAGTACGTAATCTTTTCTCTATCTTTTTGTTTCATATTCAGAAACATTAGCCTGTCCTTGTATCACAATTCTTCCACTATAACAGCCAACATTGGCATCATTGTCAAAATATTTACTGCCCTGGGCAAACGGCAAACAAAATAACTTAAAAACAGCCAAATACAATACTTTTTAAACTTTTTTTTAACTTATGACATTTTGTAGAATGTGTTATTTTTCTAAAGAAAGATGATGTCCTTTGTTGTATAATACAGAGCTATATCCTTTATTTGGTGTAGGCCTTGCTGGTTTCTTTTGCAACCACTGGAGAGAAGACCATTGCTGCTGTTATGTCTCCCAAGAACAAAACTGTGAGTTATATTAATATTTCCCCCTTAGATTTATTTGTGGGTTCTAATGTGTTTTAGATGTTTTCTTAGTCTTAAATGCATTTGATTTTAAAAAAGCAGACATGTAAGACCTATTGATTTACTCAATAAAAAGGTTAGACTTGTTATTGTAAGGTTTTTTTCATGTCTTTGAGGGGGTTTTGGTTAAATGAAATTCTTTAATGGAAGACGATTTTTTTTTTCTTCCCCATAGGCTTGCAGCATTAACCTCTTTAGTGCTGAAACTGGACGAAGACTTCTAGACACAACGCTGATTTTTGTTATGGATCCTAATGGTGGGGAACCAGAGAAGGTGAGTAAGTTTTATGTCCTTTCAGAGCAGGCAGAGTTTTCTAAACACAGGTGCAGTCAGTTCATTTCAGTGTAAAGTGGAAAAAATAAGACATGCTGGTATTTCATTGTTAAACGTCGGCACGTTTGCAACTTGAGAAAAGAACTCCCAGAAAATGCAATAGGGTCTGGGCTCTCTTTGAAAATATAGACCGTACTTTGTTTTCTTTCTTTTTTTTTAAGGCCAGCTTTGATAGATGTGGCTCATAGTGTGTTAATAATGGCTTTACAATAGAAGTAAATTCTGTTCTCTCTTTCAGATCTACATACAGCCATTCTTGAAGAAAGATGACTCTGTAGGCTACAGGGCCATGGTGCAAACAGAGGACCACACACTCACTTTCATACAGCAGCCAGGTATGAGCAGCAAAAACATGAAGCAAGGAAGGAGTGCTCTTTCAGGCTGTACTGATGTTAATGTGAGCAGAGCTATTGATGCTACAGGGCCTTTTTATTATATTTTTACTAAAGCTTCCCAATGTACTCAAAATAGCAAAAGAAGAATAGACACCCTATTTTTTCTGGAATGTTTTTTAGCAAGATCAAAGAGAAAACATCATGAATACTCTCGTGCTGTGGTCTGACTGCAGTGTGTTTCTGTCAGTCAGTAGGCAAATTAAATGTAAGTGAGAAGTCTGGGTGTTTGTTTATTGTTTAGAATTAGGACGTTTTTTCCCAAAGCGCATAGAGACTTGTGAGCTTTGCATTGCCTCATGATAATATTTTTGGTTTATTCCACCTCTTAATCATCATGGTTGCTGCCAATGTCTGACCACGGTGTGGACAGATTTCATAATGTACACACAGTCCTGTCTTTTCCACAAGAATGACGGGAAAACGCGCCTCATGACGTAACTAATGGAAATCATCAACACAAACCGCATACAGCCGCAGGGTGTGGGAACTGGAATGATTAAATGATTGTAGAACATTAATGATTGTTGCTTTCCAGGGCGTGTGATGTGGAGTCGAGAGGAGGCCTTGTCAGATGTGGTGACAATGGAAATGGTGGATCTGCCCCTCACTGGAACGCAGGCTGAGCTGGAGGGAGAGTTCGGCAAAAAGGCCGGTAAATGTCAACCCAAAATTTTTGCTGTATTTGAATGGAGTCCTGTAAATCTCTTTTACAAAGTGTAAACTCAGGAGAACTGGATCATGTCTAAAGTTTCCTTATTTGCTAAGTTATGGTTCCATAACTTAGATTTTCTAATTCATTTCTGAGGGTTGTTGCATTTGCTTTTGTCCTTACTTAAACAGCTCAACTGATGTATTAAGTCGGTGGTTTTGCTATATTCCAGTTTCAAACATATCTTTTCCATGTGTGCCTTGATATCATTGCTTCAATTTCTTTTGTTTTTGCCCCGTTTATTTGTTATTGCTGCTTATGGATCCAGCAATTCAAGGTAACAAATCTCTGCTTTTTTTCATCAAAACTTGATTCCTTGTCTTACGGTTAGGACTTCCCTCACATCAGTGAACTGTTCCTCCATTGAACCCTTTGCTTCACTTTATTTCACTCTTGAAATAAATCCTGTATCCCTTTGTCCTTGTTGTTTCTCGCAACGTTTGTTGTATTTAAGATATGAAACATGATGCAGATCAGATGTTAAAAATGTGAGTCAAGTCCACTCAAGGTCACTTAGTGGCACGTGCGTTCCTATTTATGTTTGTCCAGATGGGCTGATGTCTATGGTGTTCAAGAGGCTCTCCTCTCAGCTCATCTTGCTGCAGGCCTGGATCGCTCACCTCTGGAAGCTGTTCTATGACGCACGCAAGCCTCGTAGTCAAGTTAAAAACGACGTCACCATCGAAAACCTGTCCAGAGATGAGTTCAACTTGCAGAAGATGATGGTTATGGTCACTGCATCTGGAAAAGTATGAAACTAAAGCTTACCCTCTCATTTAGAAATCGTTTATTAATGTTTCAGGATGAAGGATGAGCAGCGCCGCACAGACTAGATTCGGTTTATTTTGTCTAAAATCAGGCAGGCTTGAAGGGAAATAAAACCCTGATAAATAAACTCACTTTTTCCTGCTGGTTTCATTCTTTTCTTCTTCTCTTTTTTTCAGCTCTTTGGGATTGACAGTAAGACTGGCAGTATTTTATGGAGGCACTACCTGGATGATGTTCCATCTAATGCAGCGTTCAAGCTGATGGTACAGCGGACAACAGCGCACTTCCCTCATCCTCCACAGTGCACGCTACTCATCAAAGATAAGGTAACTCATTGCAAAGGCTCTGTATTTAGAGATTCAGGTCTGGTGTCAACGCTTTTATCTTGCAGGCTGGCAATATGGATAAAGTTCAAATAGTTAGCAGGGAAAACCTGACCAAATGGTCCCTATAGTTTCCAACTTTATCAACAGATGAGGCTCAGTGAAAGATAAAAGTAATCTTAAAGATACCCACTTGGCAGATAAAGTACTGACCTGACCTGTAAAAAGTGATTAAGGTTTATTTTCTTTGTTCTATTCTTGGTCATCAGGACACAGGGCTCACCACATTGCATGTATTTAACCCCATCTTTGGAAAGAAGAGCCATGTGACTCCACCTGCTCTACCTCAGCCAATACTTCAGTCACTCCTGCTGCCACTCATGGACCAGGATTATGCTAAAGTTTTGCTTCTAGTTGATGATCAGTACAAGGTTTGTAGCAGACTGTATACACGTTACACATTCACTGTGTTGCATCTCAAAGCCACGTCATGCTGCCTCATAACTGCTCTTTCTCCCATTAATTATACTGTTTACATATTGTGCATTATCACCGGCTACTAGAACACTGTTGGTATTATGCCAGCTGTCGGTTACCTGCAAACAAATGGTATCCATCTTATTCACTTTTTTCTTAGGTTTCTGCATTTCCTTCTACAAAGAACGTACTGCAGCAGCTCCAGGAAATGGCCTCATCCATATTCTTTTATCTTGTTGACTCCAGCCAGGGAAGACTTTCTGGTTACAGACTTAGGACGGCAAGTAAAACCTTTTGAAAGCATCATTTCCTGATTGTCACTGCAAACCCTCATGAAACTATACCCAAGTCACAGACAGAAAGAGTTCATGTTTATCATTTTGTGTTCTCAGGACTTGTCCACTGAGCAGATCTGGGAAGTTGTCGTTCCAACAGAGATACAGAGGATTGTCTCTGTCAAAGGGAAAAGGCCCAATGAGCATGTGCACTCTCAAGGGAGAGTAATGGGAGACCGCAGTGTTCTCTATAAGGTACCGTAACATCCTTTTTTAAAACATATTGTTTTATTTATATTTATTTAATCTTTATTTATACAGGCAGTCCCATTGAAACTCAGTGTCTCATTTACAAGAGAGACCTGTTCCAGACAAACATTAAAATTACTACAATAAAAGAAAGAACAAAATAGCTAAATTTGTCTAATGTACACAGTCATATCAAAGATAGGAACACGTTCCCAGTGATGATTTCACAAAAACATTTACACTTCTTTTAAAGTATGCAAGCAAAAACAACTGAGAGAGCTTCAAATCCTTCTGGTTACGATCATATCATTGACTTTATTCTGGCTTGATTTTGGTTTGTTTTGGCTCAGTTTTCCCTCTTCACTCTAAAAGACAGTAACGCCCCATCTTGTGACGTAAACTGAAACTAATCTTTCCAAGAAATCCTTTAACTCGTGTCACTGTTTTCCCAGTGAATCACATTCTCCCTTCGACTGCCTTCTTTTAGTAAGAATTCACTGCTAGTACTCCTTAGTGTTGCCTTTGTTGTGATTTATGAATCATCCGTGAAGTGTGCTCTTGCATTCATTATTTCAGAGACTAGCACAAGTAGAATAAAAACACATTAGAAATCATTCACTAGGTCAGTTTATAGTGGTACATCGAGTAGTGCTTGAGATTTCCTAGAATTCTTCATCTGGATAAGCTGATGGCCAACTGACTGCCATATCTGAGACCTTGTTGCAGGTATTTCCTGTCAAAATTTCTGTCAGCTTGATTCATTAGAAGGCAAATGCAGCTTAACGTAGTGAATAACCCCAACTTATTTCCCAACTATGAAGAAAAAGGCAATGTAATAGTGAGGTCCTACTTGGTTGTAGTGGTTTACCCTTTACACATTTGCTTGGCAAGCGAAATGTTGCTGGTTGGACTCCAGCCGGAGACACAAATCCCAGTTTGGGTTTGCGTGAGGAAGGGCATCTGGCATAAAACTCTGCCAAATCAAATATCCGGAGCGGCCCAAAAGTAGCTCGAGTGAGGCTCTGCTTCATTTGATAACAAATTTATCTTAATTAACAAGATATGCATTTTTGTCTTATTATATTCATTTAAATGCAGAATTGTGTTTTAACTAATTTTTATAGTACCTGAACCCCAATCTGCTGGCTGTAGTGACTGAGAGCACAGACACGCATCAGGAGCGCAGCTTTGTCGGGATCATCCTGATTGACGGTGTGACCGGCCGCATCATTCACGAGGCTGTTCAGAGAAAAGCCAGAGGACCGGTGCATGTTGTACACTCTGAAAACTGGGTGGTGGTGAGCATGTTTGTTTGCTAAAGTCACATGTAGAGATTAAAATAATTACGACCACCTTTTGTTCTCTTGCTTTTTGCATGGTTACAGTTTGAATGTCATGTGTTCTAGCACATGACTAAATAGAGAAAAAAAGTAAACTATTGAGGGTCATATTTATTGTGTCCCCTTCCCCTGTGTGACTCCACAGTATGAATACTGGAGCACCAAGTCGCGTAGGAACGAGTTTTCTGTAATTGAACTGTATGAAGGAATGGAGCTCTACAACAGCACCGTGTTCAGCTCGCTGGATCGGCCACATGCTCCTCAGGTTCTTCAGCAGTCTTACATTTTCCCCTCTGCCATTTCTACCATGGAAGCCACGCTGACTGAAAAGGGCATCACCAGCCGCCATCTGCTCAGTAAGTGCCACTGGGTTATATTGCTGCTTTCTGCGGTTTTTGGCTTTTAGTTATTAGAGAGTACGTTTTGTTTTCTTATAAACAAAAAGTATTTTCAGCACCGGGCTGCCCACCGCCTTTTGTAATATGTTTGCTTTAATTTGCTTTGTCATAGTTGGCTTGCCGTCTGGAGGGATTTTGTCATTACCAAAGATGTTCCTCGATCCACGAAGGCCTGAAATAGTATCTGAGCAAAGCCGGTCAGTCCTCAAGTCAGGCTTAGTATAAAAATGAAACTCTGATTTTTCTTTCCTGTTATGTTTCTGACTTGTTAACTTGATATTCAGTGAGGAGAACCTGATACCCTATGCTCCAGAGCTGATGATCCGTACAGAGTGGTTTATCAACTACAATCAGAGTATATCAAGAGTGCGAGGTATTCACACTTCCCCGTCTGGACTGGAGTCGACCTGCTTGGTGAGTCTGCCTTCAAAGTATTGAAAAGCACATGACAGCGCAGTGTGAGATGGAAGTAAAACGGTTTAAAAATCATTTACGTCATATATTTACTTTAAAATGGTACAAAGACAAACTATCAAATGTTGAAACTGAGAAATTTTATTGACTGAACAATACACTCATCGGCCACAGCACTGGGGACACCCATTCAACTAATTGTTTGCCTAAATATCTAAAGCACAACATGCACCGGTCTGCACCTCTGGCTTTTCTTAGGCAGCATTGTAATGCTCAAACTGAGCATCAGAATGGGGTAGCAAGGTGGTTTAAGTGACTTTGAATGTGGCACAGTTGATCTCTAGAGTTTACAGATAATGATCTGAAAAAGAAAAAGAAATATCCAGTGAGCAACAGTTCTCTATGTGAAAATGCCTCGTTGATGTCAGAGCTCAGAGAAGAATGGCCAGAGTGGTTTGAGCTGATAGGAAAGCAACGGTAACTCAAAACGTCGAACCTTAAAGGAGATGGACTAGAGCAGGAGTAGATCACACCAGGTGCCACTTGGACCAAAACCTCTGGCACGTTGTTGAATCAGTGCCATGAAGAATTAAGCCAGTTCTGAAGGCAAAATGAGGTCCAACACTGTACCAGCAAAGTGTAGTGGTCAGTGAGATGTAACTGTGGCAATCCAAACGTGTGTTGCATTATTTCTCCTCAGGGTTCGTAACTGAGGGAAACAACCGCTGTTGTTTTAAAAGTGAAATGTTTTCCCATCCTTGGTAGATATATTAATTTAAGCTACGCAGCAGTTAATGGCGTACTTTACTAGAGTTGTGATCATTTAGTGCACAAGCTTTGTGCACCTTTTGTCCAACCGTATTACCAAGATGTGAGCCGTGCACTAAGAACAAACCTGCCGGTGCCTTTTTAAGCCTGTGGTATTCCACGTTCGTGGTTTCCAGAAATAATTCTGTATTTTGATTTTTAATGCCACTGAGCAGTTTTTTGTCACTCTGCCTCAGTCCGTCTCATGAGCTTTGGCCAAATGTGCTGGCTCCTGCATCTTGTTTATGGTTTGGGGTGTTTTTTGCACATCGTTGAGTTTTAACTTGTTTTTGTGGACATAGCAATGAACTGTGTTCAGTGGAGCTGATGCACTATTTTCCACAACGGAATAATGTCTTGTTTTTTAACCAAAGCTTGGCTATTCAGTATCTGCTTCTGACCTTCTTCCCTGCTTCCAAGTAGTTCTTTGGATCCTTTATTTTCATCTGCCATAGATGAGAAAATACCCCAGTTTAAATTAAATTCACAGTGGTTTAAATAAACTATTTGCCCACTAAGTCTCTCAGTCTTTCACAAATGCTGAAATCCTCCTTGCCTTTACTTCTGTGAGGCTCAGCTTCTCTGGGATGTTTGTTTGTTTTTTTTTTGTATAGCAAATCATGTTACTCAGTAACCTAATTAGTTGTGAGAATGTTCCACCAGGTCTTTTTCTTTTTTCCTAGTATAGCATTATGCAACTTTTCCAGTCTTTTTTCCCTTCTTTTTCCCCCCTGCCCCATTTTGCTGACATCAAATTCAAAATGAGTTCAGAACATCTATTCTTGTGCAACTTCCAATTAAATATTTGCTTTAAAACATCTTCAAATCATTGCATGTACATTTTACACCACATCATAAGTATTTGGAAACAGAGCTGTAGATGATTTCTTATTTGGAAATGTCTTGCCACCACTTAGTTTTTCTCCCCACTTCAATAAAATCTTAATATGACAATTTATTTTTTTAGGTCGTGGCATATGGTCTTGACATCTACCAGACACGTGTGTATCCCTCGAAGCAGTTCGACGTACTAAAAGATGACTACGACTACATGCTGATTAGTAGCGTGCTCCTTGCCCTTTTCTTTGCCACTATGATCAGCAAACGCCTGGCAGAAGTCAAACTGCTCAACCGGGCTTGGCGGTAACTCGACAACTAAAATCCTACATCTGCCAGCTCTGTGGCTGCACGAAGGACCTCGGCTCCAAGAGATGAGACCGCTGAGGCCGTGCCTGTCCAAGACCACAGGTCAAAGTTCAATAAGGCCCATAAGGAACTGCAGGGGTGAGGGGACGGTGGGGAGGGGGTGAAATGAGGGGTTACTAAAAGTTTTTTTGTGCTTGTTTTTTAACTTATTTCGCAAAAATGAATTATTTCATAGTAGAATAATTGTTCTTTTGTGAAACGTCGTTTCGATTAAATGTTTAACACATAGCTAATTATGAATCGATAAAACAGGCCGATTTATTAAACTGTGGAGCTTAAAAACTTTTGCTCATGTGAAAGTTATTTTAGTTTTCTTGGACTTTTTTTGTTTTGGTTTGGTTTTCTGAGACATTTCTGCATCACCAGACTGATCTAAAATAAAGTGATAAGAAATGTGGAGCTGAGGGAATAGTCAGAAGGAATGCGTGAATGTGAGCATGAAGTCGAACAGTACCATAGTACAATAGTTTGGGGTGTTTGTTTGTTTGTTTTAGCCTGCTGAATCACCGTGATACTCCAGTCCCATTTGGATTGTTGGCAAATGAGCTGTGAATGTGAGCTGTGAGGTGATAATGTAGCATGTATAAGAAATGGGTTTTTGAGATGACTAAAAACCACCAAATGAAGTGTTACACTTGCCACCATCACATGATCAACCAAGGGAATGGGAAGAGACGGTAGCCTTTCTTTTATGTGCATACCTCATCTTGTAATGAGAAATTTTCCACACAGCTACTGTTGATGCTCCATTAAAATTTCTCCCAAAACTCCAGTCTGAGTGGGTTTTTTTTTTCTTCTTTTGTCAGCTGCTCCTTTTAGGGGTTTTTTGTTTGAAAGTGTCTGAAAGTTTGATTAGACATGGGATGGCAGCTTGTTTTTGCTCTAATGCCATAAAAAAAATATATGTTCATAGGATTCTCAGGTCCCCCACTGCAGATCCAGGACTCACGGGGGAGATATATTCCACACCTAGCTTGGGATGAACTCCATATGAACTGCAAGTGACCAGGGTGAGGGAAGTCTGGGCTACCCCGGTGACCTGAACCCAGATTAAAGATGGATGGGAGAACAAAGTTTATCTTATCTCAAAAAAAGGAGGTCAAACTTAAAGAAAGAAAGCTCTCTATATCATAGCTTAAGTGTAAAGAATGAGGCAATCCTAGAATGAATAAGTTATTTATTTCTATAAATAGATTAATAACAATTTTTACAATTGACATAAAATTATAAACTAAAAAACAGACTTTGCTTGGGCCAAATCTGATACAGAACCTTCATGAGAACTTCATAGAGGTTGGTGTAACAAAGGTGAATGTGGGCTGCACCTCAGCAGTGTAAACGTAACATGACTTCTATGCCCACACAGTAAAAAAAAAACATCAGATTTACATCATTAAATTTTTTTCACAAGGATCAGCTAATGACAATTTTTTTTGCCCTATTTACAAATGCAGCAAGTAAAAACTTCTCTTGTTCTTCATATGTTTCTAATGAAAATTATTAATTAAACAAACACTGAGAAAAATGAACAAATCAACGCTTTAAATGCAGATGCTGGATTTTCTGTAGTCAGAATGTAGTTTGATGTAAATTTCTAAACTCTGTGAGCAATAAAGCTATCTTATGTCAACTAGCTTGCTGACACAGAAGTCATAAGTTAATAAAAATAAAAAAAAACACCCAATATCATCTTCATCAAGTGTTTGACATCACTATCGTTCAAAGCACGGGGTGGGTGTGGTGGTGGGGGGGGGGTGATCTAACATGTTCATTTACAAATTTACTCTTAAATTTGTCAAGAATTTTTAGCATTTGGTTTACTCTTTTTTTATAATCTGGTATTTTTTTTAATGAAGTGCTTTATTAAGTTTATCTTAAGAATTTAAATAGTATTTAATCATTCGGAAAAACATGAAATCTATGAATATGTTATACTTTTCAAGCAGCATTGTGATAAAAATAACAGACGTGGAACAGTTTGGCACAAGCCCAGCTTGTACATGTATAAAGACACGCTCTCTTTTAAGGTATATGTTGCATAGCTAAGGCTGTTTATAGTTGTATGAGCATACGACTGTCAGATTTTTTAAATTTTTTAAGTGATCATACTTTTTTTTTTTTAGGAAGAAAACTGCAGTATCTCTGTTATCAAAAACTGACAAATTTTGATAGAAAATAAACATCTGTTCTCTATTTGTGAAAATACTATATTATTGTGATGTTGTTGTGGCTGAAGTAGAAGAGACATCTCTAAAATACTGATTGGTAAAATGTTCAGTCAAAAAACCTCGTGGATATTACACCAAACAGATGTCAGTCAATGAAAATACCAATATGTTACACATGTGAGCAGATATTATCGCACACTGTAGAGTCGTGGATCACAGAGTAATTAATAACGTCAGTCACTGTTTTGTACTCGTCTAGTTTCAGACGCGGAGAGATGATTTCTACCTTTTCTGCCAGAAGCTGGTGTTCACTGTCTTAGCAGGTTCACTCAGGAGTCTTTCTCTTCTCTCTGTGTTTGGCGGCCGGCCCGGCGGCAGCAGGATGTAGTGCGTCCCGCTGGCCTTTCTGCCATCCTTCAAAATCGGAACAATGCAGGGAGAAAACTGGGTTGCCGGTGGCTCACCTGTCATCTGTCTCAGTAACGCCTTACTGACATATTTGGGGTTAGCAGCAAAACTCTGAGTGGCAGGCATCACTCCATTGATATAAATTGGAAGACTTTTAGGGCTTGGGGTGCGGGGTGGACAGGGTGGGACCAAAGGAACCCTAGGAGGGATTTTGGGAGGTTTGTCTTCATCTGTCCCAGTCTTTGAGAGTGCAGCAGATTTTGGTGGGATAGGGATACGAGGAGGGATTTGTGGCCTGTTGGTGGACCATGATGAGGTGCTGCTGTGTGGTTGGGTGGAAGGACCCGAGCAAGAGGATTGGATTCTAGGTAATAGGTGCTGGTCTGGCTGTTGGGCTCCAAATGTATCCTCAGCTTCCGACACCACAGGCTGGTTTTCATCTCTCTGGTGACCAAGGCACCAAATGTTGGCCGTAAACCTGCCTCCTCCAAATGTTGGCCGGTCCTCTCTGCTTGGCCAAGAGAAAGCCATGGATCCAACCCCAGCATCTCCAGCCCTCAACTGCCCTGAACTCTCTTGGTAGGCATAATTTACTTGGCCAAAGTCTTTGTTGCTGTTCCTGCAGATGGGCTTAGGGCAGCTTTTGGGCAAAAGGGGTCGTCGGTCACTGGTGAAGAACTCAACCTCACTATCAGCTGCTTCATCTGACATAAGCTCCTCGGGGTCTGGCAGAGGTGGCAAGGGTTTGGCCTCCCTCTGATCAACCCCAAACACTGCCTGTCTCTGAGAAGAAGGGACCACCTGGTCTCCCTCAATGGGCAGCTGCCCATTGAGGGAATTTGATGCTAGGCGGTAGGAATCAGAGAAAAATGGAGGCTGGGAGAGAGACGGGTTGGCTGTGGAGAAAAAAAAGGGCAAGAAAAGAAAATGTGTTAAAACAGCTGTCACAAAATGCTATGTTTGCTTTTACACTGAGAAAGCAAATTGTTATGTAAGGCTTTGCTAATGCTGTTATCTCCTCCCGCGCAGAAACAACTCTCAGAGGAAGAAACATGGAAAACAACTTGCTGTCCAACCGCCTTATACAAACTTACTTTACTGAAGATACTGTACAGGAAACAGGAGTAAAAACATCCTGAAAACAATACCTTAAC
This sequence comes from Hemichromis elongatus, assembly GCA_015108515.1. Classification (NCBI taxonomy): domain Eukaryota; kingdom Metazoa; phylum Chordata; class Actinopteri; order Cichliformes; family Cichlidae; genus Hemichromis; species Hemichromis elongatus. Next base: position 21,275 of record VUQR01001197.1, read on the forward strand.
CTATCGCCTTCTTCGTCAAACATCAGCCACAACACCCTGATTAACACGGGAATCGTCATTATCTGCAGGGAAGGCCATAATCTTAACTGAGCTTCCCATAACCTTCTCTGCGGAAACATCCGACATGCCCCAGACTGCAGGAACAGCTGGTGACTGGGGAGCGATAGCTTCCCCTCCTCCTACACCCCGATCTTTCTCCTCTGGTACACAGCTTAGTACTGTGATGGCAAACTCACTTGCATCCTGTCTACATACTGTTCTACTAGACAAAGGAGATTTAAAATGTTTTTTCTCTAATAAAAAAAGTGCATAGCTTCACCTAATTTAACAAACATAATTCTTCACACGCTTCAAAACAATAAAAACACTCGTCAGAATTTCTACACTTTACAGTAATAGCAGGTAAATACTGATACTGGTCTTAATACATACAAATTCAAACCAGTGGAGCTATGATAAAGTTCATGCATCCACCCTACATATAATACTAATATCTGAAAAAGACTCACAATTAAACCCGTTAGCCATTTGCTGTTTCTGTTGAAGCTCCTTCAGGGTTTGCTCTGTGTCAGCACTCAGACCAAAGCGCACTCTGCAAAGCAGGACAGGTTGAGAAATCCTTACAGAGCTGTGCATGAGGGTAAATCATTCCAAGTCATTATAAGATGAGCCTAACAAGTGCATTAACAGGACATAAATTCAGTTGTCCTTTTTCTATTTACATTATGAAACAGTAACAAGTTACTGGATTTTATTCCTAAACCAGATTCTATGTGTCTACTCTTTATTTGCCACACATTGTTATTTAGTTTCATCTTATTTGGCTATATACATATATTATAATCCTGCATGACTACATGTATGTTCTCTGTTGCTCATGCTAACATTTGCCCCTTTTCTAATATTTCTCTTTTTTTCCTGCTCGGAATTACATGCCCAACATTAAGCTGCCACAGATTCACAGATAATAATAACAGATTATTTACATTTCTTTAATTAGTATTCCGACTTGTGTAGTGTTATATGTACCTGTTCAGGCCATGCTGTCCCCACAAATTATTCTGACTCCTGGCCATGCTGTAGAAGAGATCGTGTTCTTATAAAAAGCTCTGTTTGATATCGATCTGAAGCTCCAACACAAATCAGCTCCGTCAAACCCATCACAGCATCATTCTAGCCAGTGGTAAGCTGTTGAAGAAAGAATGGCATTAGAGTGCAAGAGAAGTCATCTGGCTATCTTTTACGTTCAAATCTGGCTTTTGTATTACATCACATCATTCAGGTCACACCTTTGCTGGTGTGAAATGCCCTTAAGGAGGGTACAGCTGGATCTCATCCCCATCCATCACACTCAGCTGCATGTTCTTATGTTACCAGGCAAGGCAAAAGGCAGCAAACAATACAGGATAACTGTGCATGCACAAGCATAGAGCATATATTACAAACAGATGGGCTACTTCATGAAAGTTTATATAAAGCTAAGTATTTTAAATTGAATGGTGCATATGTAAGTAACATATAGCAAAGTTCAGAGGATGTAACATTTCATTACAGTCTTTATTTTTAGTATGTAGGTTTGCAGAATTGTGAAAAACATTCATATCATTCATTTCACTGCAGTAAAAGTATCATTACACAGCTATATCCAATAGCTTTTTCCTATTCTCAAAACAGTTATGAAAGCAGTGCAAAAGAAACGTTTACATTTTTGAACATATGCCACTTTTCACTAGACGCAGTAAACAAACGGCTTGCGATACCCCGCATGTTTTAGGTGAGCCTAGAAGAAACAAGAGTAACAACAAAAGCCAAGAAAATTGCTTCAGCCTGCTCTCTCAGCCACCATATGTATCCAGTTTAAAGCTATTTGTCTGATGAGCAGGGTATTGCACAACCTCTGGGTCAGATGTGGGAGGGTGACAGTACTCCTGCACCCTCCTTCGTCTCTGTGCAACGCTCCAGTATCTGCCCTCACAAAAGAGGCTTATTGTGCAGAATTCCTGTGATGCTGAATGACAAACTCCACCGCTGAGATGGCCCCAAAGCACCGCGATTATGGGCGCACTTGAAGGAAACTTCAGTTTGAGTCTGAAAGGGTCACAAGCCCTAACCTTGTTAACCTACTGGCTGAGAACAAAGTGCATTTAAAAAACAGCATACTGTGAATGTCAAGGACTGTTAAAATATTTTAAGGGGTTAAGGTGAGAGAGAATTTTGTGCAGACAGGCAAAGAAATGAAATAAGGACAAAGACCAATCGTGACATCCATGTTGATGATTAAGATCCTCAACTAGCACATATCTATAAATATGATGACTGTTTCTCCTGATATTATGCACAGCAACTGATATCATTCCAGGGCGATGGACACTTGTATCAGGGCGAAGGTGAAGGTCATCCTGTTTTGTTTTTTTTTATTTGATAGATGATGATTTCAACCTTGCTGTTGCGGTTTTGGCTTATGGTCAAACGTGCAGCTCCGGTTAAGCAGACTATCAGACAACTGAAGGAGTTTAAAACTGAGTGATGCCCCTGTGTCTTCCCAGCACTGACGCAGCAAAGCACCCAGCAGCGTTCACTCAATGACATACCTCTAAATCTTTGTTCTCCCCATGAATTGTGCCCTATACTTTACAGATTTGTGCTTATTCTTGCATTGAAAACAACATTTAGAATAAATTAAAATTAAGGCGGACACAAACTGTGCTTATGTAATGAAATAAAAAGACCCATTTCACATTAAAATGTAAGCACCACACTGCCTGGAGGGCAATCCAAGGTCTCCATTCTACTATCACTGCAATCTTTTGCTTCAAAGACCTGCTTTGTTTCCTGTCCATGATAACTCCACCGAAGTGGGAAGCAAACAATGCAGAGCATGCAAAGGAAACCCAACTACAAACAAAACAGTGACTCAAGCATGTATTTGAATATTAATGCTATCCTTAAAACAACCAACTGTGGCGTCATTTCCACCCGTGAGCCTCGGAGATGGAAGACACAGACTAATTATGAATTCTACCGGCAATTACTCAGTGTCCATGAATGGAGCCACTCTCGGGCATGAATGGGCCTTTGTGCCACTTTGGTGCACAGCGAAGCAAGCCTGAAAATACAAGTAAACTCTCCCATGAGGTTAGGACTAGAGATACGCCATGGAGACAAGCTGCCCCGGCCAAGGTATGAGTCTGTGCCACAAAAAGTCCCCTGCGGGGGGGACCGCGTGTGTTGGCACAATTGAAAGGACAAGCCAGAGGCTGAAGAAAACAGTTTGTTTAGTACATGCAGGGTCCTTGGTGTGTTGTCCTTGGCAGTCCTCACCCCAACGTTTTTTTCAGGCAATTCACTAACCGGGCCTTCTTTACAGATGAGTTGATTATCCTGGTGGCATGAAGTTTGCACCTTACACGCACACATACACACTAATTAAGTCTGCAAAGCTGTGGGACTAACTAAAACACTGCAGGTCACAAAACTAAACAATAAAGCATTTGATTGACTGAAAGAACCAGTTTTAAAAACAAGATCCGCAGTCCAAACACAAGTTTATTCACCAAACTGATCTAGGTTCAATGCGTGACTGCGGCTTTCAAAATTTTTACATTGCACTAACAAACCAGACCTGTAGCATTTTCTGCATGTACTGATTTTAAATGGGTTAGTAGGTGAAGCCCATGCTGTAAACGTGACAGTTCATGCAGCTGATATGATCCTGACATTTCCACAATTTCACTTCACTCACCCGGGGAATAAAAGAGGCATATGAAAAAATGTTTGTGACGATATTTAACAGAAAAAAAATGCAGTTTTAGTACTTGCTTTTTATTTAAAAATAAAAAACATAAAAATAATCAAATAGTTGTGTTAAAATGCTTTTTTTTTGTAGTTACATATCTAATATTGTTACATAATATTGTATATGTAACAACCTACTTAATTTTGTTACATATATGTAACATGCGGGTTGGTAGAATGTACAGTCTACTTGCATGTCCGAAATGTTGTGCCACTAGTTAAGTAAAGTCCAGATAGTGTGCAGAAATTCAAGATTTTCACATTTTTATAGTTTGAAAAAATAGCTCCACCTGGTCATGCGTCACATCGGCATGCAATACAGTTTCACATCATATGTAACTATTAAATTATATATTTATAGTTTATTTTATTATTTTAATTTATTTTCGTAACCTTATTGTCACTTTATGTTATTGGTCTTTATTGCATTACATTCTTAATAACACAGCCCACCTTATGTTTAACTCTGTACCATGCACTTTTGAATGTATTTTATTTTACATTTTGTTACTGAAGTCACGGTGACACTTTTTAAATAATAGTTGTGAACCGATTTTGACTCCCTCATTTTATTTATTTATCTATTTGTGCTTTAAATTATACGAAAACTTCCGACAGACATATGATTACTGGTTTACTCTTTATTGCCCACTAGTGGGTGAGAGTGGAAGTGCCGGCCAGACCTATCTCCCCTCGAAGTGACTTATCTAGTGGGACGCGAGTGAAAGCGAGTCAGAAGTACAATGCGTCCCACTAGATAAATAACTTCCTCTAGCTGGGTTACTCACACACACGTCCAGCTTACAAAATGCTCAAACACATACTTGAACTATACAGGCTCTACTCAGAGAAGAGACTAGAGTGATCTGACCATCGGCCGGCTCTTTTTCTTTTTTTCTTGACGTCCCAGTGTAGAAAACATTCGTATACACATGGTAACAGAGTAACATTCACATCACGTACAACACAGCTGCTGATCGTCCCGTGAGGCACAGGCAACAACAAAAAAGAGCCAATATTCATCAAACAACTTTTATGATAGCGTGATGAGTCTCACCATGAAAATGCTGCTTATCCGTCACGTACAACTGGCTTCGCTCGATCGCCCTCAGTCCCAAGCGAGAAATAACACCCGTGAAGCTAAAATCCAGTGTGTCAGTCAAACCTAACCCATGTGCATCGACCCTCCTCTGTCAACAACACTGGGAGGTGAAACTCATTTTGTCAGAGTGACGCGGGTTTCCACATCTCCTTATAAAAGAACTCAACACCCAGAACGCGTAACTGTAACTCCACCCATGGCTGCCTTAAAGGGAAAAAATGCCCGTAATTTTTTAAATCTCTCTACTAAGAAATGCACGAAATAATTTACACAAAAACGCTAAAAAGTACTATTTAATTTTTTTTTTTAAATTAAACCCAATTATGTAACCGATAACCCGTAGTTACTTTTCAGATTAAATTATTACATACACATGATAATGTTATAAAATATGATGATTTTTTAAAATTAAATTATACAAATCATTTCCCTTTGACCAGGAATAACGTTAAAACGGTACTTGCGCATTATGATATCAGCAGTAATTCACAGTAAATAAGTCATTTGACACAATAACCCCTACATTTCATCTTTATACTCCTCTGTACGCTTTTACTTACCTGTAAATTTGACAAGATGTTGTTAACCTGTTTGCGCAACTTTCAGGTTTCAGGACACCATCCATACAAACTACTTCCTTACTGTCAGTGGAACTGAAAATCTGTAGATCTTAAGGATCTATGCTCAAATCTGTTGAGTATTTCCCCTCCCATTTTATTACATCGTTTACCCTACACTAAGCATGCCTCAGCAGGTCAAAAAAGCGAAATTGTCCTTTATTTTATTTGTTCCCTGTAATGCATGCACAGGAAATTGCATTTCAAGCAATTGTGGCCTGACTTATGTGGGAGTCAGAAAGTGTGTGGGTGGATATTGGCGTGTGTACAACATAAGACTGATAAAGAGTTACAAGCACTAGATTGGCAGACCAGACATGGAGGTTGAGGACTTGTTTTGAAGCCTGCATGTCACAAAAGAGTCAACTGTGTGTGTTTGTCCTGTGTTTGTCCTCGCCCACGCTGAGAGAGGCAGAAGGACAATATGAGAGGCCATTTACCAGAAAATAACAGGGAAGTGAGTGCAGGCTATTCTTGTTTTGACCACAGGGTCCAGACCACACTGGGCTTACAGTCTTCCCCCAGACTGCCATCGAATCTTTTTACTGCAGTAACAACACAAACAAATCCTAAGGCAAAATGACCCATTAAATATTGTACACTGTATAACCAGGTCGTAAAATTGTAAGCCAAGTGACACTGTAACCTTTCTTTCTTCCATTGGTGCACATTGTTCAGTAGTTCCTCTGCTTGTACAACTTCAATAAACCCCACATACAGTCATATGTGGCTTAAGGAGTGCCTTATACCTATATAACGATTGTAAATCACAAACCCATAAAATAAACACGCCACATGTAATGTGCTTACATTGCTGCAATCATCAACCGTCCCTCTCCCACCGACGTAACTTGTTTGCTTAAAAAAATACTCATAGTTTTAACAAATAAGCTGCTATGTATCAACTTTACATTGTGCAATGTGACACAGAGAAGCACAGTCACACCACTGTCATTCTGCTATAAACCAAGGTTAAGCTTTGTGTTACAGTGAAGACTGTAAGACTAACTATATAAAACTATATAGAAATTAAAGAAACCACCTGCTGTCATTTTAAAATTGTTAGTGTAATCAGTTTTTATTAAATTGCATAAAGATGGCCACACAAAATTCAAGGTTTTTGACACTTCTACCAGCAGCTCGGCTCTTGTTTTGCAGTCCTTTGTGGGTGCTTGTGGCGACCCAGGATGCTCAGAGCTGTGGGGGTTTTTGCCGGGGTGGGCCAATCTCCCACAGGGGAGGTCAAGTCATTTCCTGCTCTGCGAGACCTCCGTCCCTCACAGATGTCAGTACAGTCAGAAGCCCACCTTCCACATCTGCAGCACTCCACCTCCCACCCCCCACACCCTTATCAGAAAAGATAAAGAAGAGTGCTTATTTTTAATGTTGCATACATATATAAATGTAAAAGTCCAAGGGATTCAGGTGCAGACTGTCAAAATTTTTTAGCTGGACTACCAGGAGGACTATGACACATATATATATGTGTGTGTATGTATAAAAATCAATTTGACTGTGGGAAAGAACAGGCTTAATGCAAGAATGAGTTATCCTGCTTTGGGATCATAATGAAACTCATCAAGATCTATGGCTATATTAAACTGATCTATTAGTCCTCCATCTGTCTGAGATTAGAAGATGAAAATGATGTGTGTGTAGCACAGTGTTTAACAGTGTCTCAACTTGGAAAAGGAAATGAAGTAGGTAGGTGTTAACATATGTTTTCTATGGTAAATACACTTGTGTAGGTTGATGTGCTGACACGGTGACACAGGGAATTCTCTTATAGAGGAACCAGCTGTGTACAAACATGTAATAGCAATTAGAGCGCCGCTACAGGGCTGCTGTTTTCAAAGTCGCAGTTGACCTGTCTCGTGTTTAGGTTTCACATTCCTTGTTCCAGCAAATCTGTGTTAGAGGTTGTGATAACTACAGGCGCATATGGTGGCCATATTTATGAGCTGTATACTTTAAATACGTGATTGCATAAAACAATGTGCACTTGCTGTTTTCACATGTGTAAGAGGTTAGAAATCAACATTTTTCAGAGATGAGAAAATGATGGGTCACCAGACTTGAAAGAGTGTTGTCATCCAACTCTGGATTTGCAGTAATTGAGAAAAACCAGAGAGAAATTCTTATGAAATTCTCAGATCTAGTTTGTTGCACCCCTCTCTTGCCACCCACTACTTCCTTCAGCCTGATTGTAATATTTATGTTCGATGCTTTACTTCAAAGTAGACGGACAGTGATTAGGTCCCGAATGTTGTGCTGCTGTCTGCAAGGCTGTGTGTGATTTGAAACACATACCTCACACCTAATCCTTGTTTGATTTAATGGCTTTAAGGGTTGATCTGACAAGTTGGGAGCTGGGCTCCTCAAATGTCTGTGTGGGCTCACAACCACAGCCTTTGACCGCATCTTAGCTCAGTTATCAAAGGAACAACAGTCATCAGGAGGAAGAGGAGGACAGACGGAAGAATGATGCTTCTGCTTCCTTTTAATAATGGACAAATCTGGATGTGCACAAAGACTTCTGTGTAATCTAATCTGATGCTAAAGTAATTTTTCTATAATAATAGCATGAATTGTTTTCTATGCATAAAATCCAGCTACAGGGAAATTAATGGAGAGAGAAAAGACACAAAAACACACATTAATGAACACAGATTTCTGTAAAACAACAAACAAACAATAAAGCAGCATAGCTTTTTTCCAGGGCACCAGCAGAGAAAAACAAAACACAGTAAGCAGGCAAACTGATGGAGGAAGTACACCAAGGGATCAAGGGTTAAAGTGATTTAAACCCTGCAACACCAGATTTTATGGTGACGGTTTCAATGAATGGCAAAGATCTGAGCGTGAAAAAGGAGCAATTCTTTGCCTAGGATACTAAACTGGAGGCCTGGCCAGCTTTTCTACCCATTACATCAGGCCTCAGTGTGGGCAGAGGGACTGCAAACCCAGCAGGAGGACTTCCGCAGCCCTGTGAAGTCCATCTCCAGTTCATTAAGAGCTTCAGTTGAAATGAGAAAAGGGAACAGAAGGCCAGAGGAGGCTCTGTGTAGAATCCAGATAAAAAGAATACAGACAGTGCCTTGGACTGATCTTTGCACATTATTTAACTCATCCGTGGCAGCTTACTCAATAAATTACTTTTGCCGGAGTGGAAGAAAACATTTGCAGGAAATGGACATTCTGGGTGAAGAGATGAGACATGCAGGCGTTGTCAATATTTGAATGTTTGCACAGTTTTCGCAACTTGTTCTGAGGTCAAAGTCTTTTCGCACAACCGCGTCATCCTGGGTCATCTTTAGGAGGACTGTGGAAACTAGTCAAATTTGGTCAAATTGTTGTTCTGATTATTTAGTTTTTGTGCGTGTGTGTGTTTGTCCACGTCATAGCTCTATTGAGTAGCAAGGCTAAGAAATGATGTACGCACACAACCCACAGTTTTCCCCAGAAAGGCATGGTATGCTCTCTTATAGTCTGTCTCTTCTCTAACTTGGAGTCCTGAAGCAGTCCCCCCCCCCCCCCCCCCCCCCCCTCCCTTCTCGCCCC
>VUQR01001199.1:0-13113 GCA_015108515.1 Hemichromis elongatus
AAAGGAGAAGCCCCCCGTAGACTGCAGCGAGAACTGCCAGCATCTGAGCCAGACAGACGGCCTGTCTCTCTCGTGATGGTCATCTAAATGCAACGCACAGTAATAGTGCGATTTGCCTTATTCCAAAACCTGCTAACATAATATGCAATGCTAGTTGATTAGTTACCTGCAGTATTAACGGGAGAGGACGTCCAAACGCTACCGCTGCTGCTGGGTTGAGCTTCGTTAGTCCGGAGCGGATCAAAAACACGACATTCATTTAAAGCAGTCGCGTTTTTTGAGCAGATGCTTTTGCATATTCGTAGTGTTTCCTCCCTTTGATGAAACCTCTACTTTGCAAGTATTGCACGTTGCCCTGTTGTCATCCTTTCTCATAAAGTGTAACCAAACTTTTGAGCGTTTGTGCTGCTTAGGTGCCATGTTTCCTACTGGCTAAAAGACGCTACGGAACGTGGTGACATCATTCGAGGCTACGGGAATCGATAAGGAAATCATTTGTAAAAATGGCAAACGATTCCAAGAAATTGAAACAGTGGGAACCGGTTCTCAACAAGAACCGGTTTTCGATGCCCATCCCTACTTGTGCACACTATTGAAACTTAGTAGTAGTAGTTACGTTTTATCTCTGATTATTTTTGGATTATTTGGTCTCGCCGGACTCCTTTGCCATTAACCTCACTACAACTGTGCTATTTTCAGATCACACAAGACCAAGTCATCATGTCCCATAGTCCGCTGAGGATGTTTAAGAAGTTCCATGACAAGTGTGTCTTGGTGTCAGGACAAGGACCTGTCCTGGAAATTGCTAAAAAGTATCCTAGACCTCTGCTTTGTTTTAATTTACAATATAATTTATACATTTACATTTAAACTTGAACATTACTTCTTTGTTTGTCCTTAACATTCTGTCTTTAGTGTGGGCTTTAAGAATGTAATCAGTATTGATATGCTCAGAGAATCGTACCCATTGCTGGACATGGTGGATCACAACAGGAGACCAAAATTGCCGGTGCGATATTATGATCTGGTGCACAAATAAGATGTTGGAGATATATATAATATCTTTTTTTTTTTTGTCATGTACAGTGCCATAACTTTAATTTCCTTTCTTTAAATTTAGTCCAATCCTGTTGTCAACCTTCCTAAAATTGAAGGTAAAAATATTTAGCTCATCTCAAATTTAACTTTTACCTTTTGTTATTGACATTGTACAATTAGTAATATCTGCTTTGACAGTTTTTAAATTCTTGCGATTTTGATGATCGCTGTTCTAATCTTTGAATTCCACACACAGGTGTGGTTTTGTTTGGAGAGCCGATCCGATGGGAAACCAACCTGCAGCTAATAGTTGACGTTCTGTTGACCAATGGTAACCTCAGCAGTAGTCACCAAACCCAAAACACTCCTCACCTTCCCCTGCTGGCCTGCAACATGGACCTCATGTGGATGGCTGAGGCACATTCTCCTCGGTAAACTTTATAAAAATTGTTTCTTTTTATATAAAATGCAAAAAAAAAAATGCACTTAAGAAATTAAAACAGTCTTTCGAATCAAATCACTGAACTCATATCTGTCTCTTTTTTGTTCCAGGTTTGGCCACGGAACATTTCTTGTGTGCCTAGAGAACATCTACAAAAAGATAACTGGCAAAGACCTGAAATATGAGGCTCTTATGGGAAAACCCAGTGAGCTGACTTACCATTTTGCTGAGTACCTCATCAGAAGCCAGGCCATGCAGAGGCAGTGGGAACTTCCTATTACTTCCCTATATGCTATAGGGTGAGACACCAGCTTTTAACCCTCTTTTGCCTTTTTACATAAGAGCAGAACTCATTTTTGATGATGTTTGATAGACAGAAAGGCTATCAAAAAAAAAAGATTTTACTGAAATGTTATAAAATGCTCAGTAATTTGGTGAGAGAACTATTCTCTTTTAAATGCTGACATGTGTTAGTTTGCATGTCATTCTCTCATGCTTTAATTTGAGGACTTGCATGTTTCACTTCAGCTTTTTTTAGCCGATTGTTTGTTCTAATTCATATGACTTGCACTCAGCAGCAGGAAAAACCCCACACATTTCAACACATGATATATAGGACAACTTCGTGCATGCTGCCTGCGGTGCAGAGTAATACCACTTTCTTCTGCATTTTTAGGGATAACCTCATGACTGACATCTATGGAGCCAATCTGTACAATCGTTACCTGGAGGAGAGGGTTGCAAGAAAAAACCCTAAAGCTGTCGCTAAGATGGTGGCTGCCACTGGGTCCACCACGGCAGTGCCCAGGGAGGAAGAGATTGACAGCCTGTGGGAAAGCGAGCTCGCTCTGCCCTCTGCTACTTCCTGTAAGTCTGTCCTAGTCTGTACAGGGGTGTATAACCCCAACGCAGAGGTGCCGTCTGATGCAAATCACTGCATCAAGGAGACTGTGTTCCACGGGCACCGGGACTTCATATTTGACCCTGGTCTCGTGGAGCCCGGCCATATCGTGCAGGATGTGGCAGAAGCTGTTGATCTCATCTTTGAGCAAGAGAAGTTTGTGCCTCAGTAGTATTTTGAGCCAACAGGCTTGGTGTGGTCACGGAGATCCAAGTAGGGGGGAAAGCGAGCATTAAACTGGTAATTCCACTTCATGTTCAGACCTCTAGAAGCCTAACACTGTGGACTTTGTTTAAAAACCTGACAGGGCATTGACATAATATAGGTCATCTAAAATTTTAACAATAAAGGAGATTTCAGACAGAAAAAGATTATGTAACTGTTGTTTTTCTGATAGCCATTACCTGTTTCTTTTTTTTTCCAATAAGGAAATGTGTAAGAACTGCCTTATTTGACCTTATTAAGGATCTTTGTTAGATAATACTACTGTTCTAGATTGTTACAAACCCTCAAGCCATCCTATATTTATTTACAAGCTAATGACAGTGTTTTTAAGAATCATATTAACATTTAATCTTTATTCTTACGGTGACCTTCTGTTATTGCATTTTTAGCTGTTTGTTTACCCATTTGTCATGGTAAATCTATGCATGAATATGAGAGTACTTCTTGTATCTTTGAAACAACTGTTCGATGTGCAATTTTGTCCTCTAATAGCAATGTCTTTACAGTTTTAGTCCCGTCAGCCTTGACCCGATTTTGCACAGATCAGACTTATCTTTGTGTTACCATATCATCCTTCCATAACATGGTTGTTATAATTTAGACATTCTTAGTATAACTGACAGACCACTTGTAAGATGAATTTATACATGTATACTTTATGTAAATACTGCTCAAAAAACTAGGAGAACAGTTTTTAATTTTGCTTTTTACTGTAATTTTGAATCTAGCACACGAGGGGTTGGCGATTTCGGTGTTAATTTCGCTCTCAAGATTTTACGCAGTGTCTGTTAGTATTTGTGTGTGTTTCAACTTGAATATTTAAAGACCCGATATGCGTTTTTTTATGAGTGTTCGCCTAATTTTTTGAGCAGACCGATAAATGTGTTAGGGTCAGAGTAAAGTTAGGGTAACTGTAATGAACAATTTTCGCACAACGAGTCAGAAAATGTTCCGGTGCATTTAAAAATGTCAAATGTTTAAAGGGTTCTCTGATTAAAAGAAAACAGCATTATAAGAAAACAAAGCAACAAAATGCGTCTCCCCAAGGAATTCTTGTTTGCTGAATCGTGAAAGATTTTGCCCTTGTTTTGTTGGAGAAGCTAAAAACTGAAATGCATTGGTTTGGACTTGGACCTACATGCAGTGGTCAAAGGAGCAGAGAGGTCAAATGATTTGTAAATTGCACAACTGGGTGATAATGACTGAAGAAGCCGAAAGACTGAGAAGCATAGTACACCCCACTAAAACATGAATGCAAAAAAAAATATTGACCAGATGACTTAAAAAAAAAGATTTTTGATGCATCATCTACAAAACAATCAAAACGTAAAGTTTAACAGCAGTTCAAGTAATCCTGCAGATCTAAAGGAAAATTAAGGGTCCATAATAGTTTATGGTGTGAAAACACGAACAAAAGACGGTTAAAAGTCAAGGACAAGACATTTACCAGCAAGGGATTTTTATTTATTTAAAAAAAAAAAAAAAAGATGAAGGAAAGCAAGTCAATGGCTACTATTACGTGCATTTTATTTTAAAAAGCCAGAATATTTCAGGGTAGCCTTTTAATCTTTAAGGGTGGCTGTAGTGGACAGAGGTCATTCAGGTAGCCTTTATCTTTATATTGTGCTTCTTGTGCAATGCATCCAATACTTGTGGCAGTAACTCCATGTTTAGAAGCGGCCTTTCTAGATCCTCCGTAGCACCGAGAGGCTCTGAGTCGACACTGACCTCTGATAGTCCAGTGTGCAGTCTCTTCCTGTGTTTGGGCTTCAGTGAACGTAGGGAGTCGGCCTCGAATCCTGAATGCCTCTCATCTATATCCAGAGTGAAATTGGAATTTCTGGCCAGACTTAAGCTCCACAGAAGCAGGACAATGAGGCAGCACAGCACTACTCCTAATATGGTGTTGTACATCCCATGAGTGCAGTTTGCCACGGCGCAGTGAGAAAAGTAGTCGTCACTAAGTTCAGTGATGGCTTTGTGAGCCACAGAGCTTGGACTGAAGCAAATGGGCTCCTTCAAAACAATAGCCCTGTTCTTCAGCAACCAGTTCCTCAGGTAGTGAATTTTACAATCACAGTGGAATGGGTTCTTGGACAGGGAAACCTTGTTCAGCCCAGTAAATCTGTCAAACAGGCCTGGAGACACTGAGGTGAGCCGGTTGTTATGCAGATAGAGCTCTGAGGTGTCGGAGGGCAGAGTAGGCACCTCCACAAGGTTCGAAGAGCTGCAGTTAACTACTGGACCAGCAGGCCTGAAGGTTGAACAGTGGCACGGCTTAATAATACCGTGTGTTACCAGGAGGTGGAAGAACACTAAGCTCAAACTGAAGATCATCCTGTAGGATCAGAAAAAGACTGAAGTACAATAAAACTGCTTAATAATGTGATACTATCATATGTAAAATTTTAAATGGTTTAGAAGATGCTATAGAGCACTGGTTATAAGCTGAAACTTAAAGTGTGCAGAAAAATCTGTGTACTAGATAAGTAACACGTAGCAACACACACAGAAGCAGACCATCTCCATAATTTTAATGTGAATGGGTGAAATGATGTGTAAGGTGAATTCAATTGTTTGTCCACAGCCTCAAGTTTTAGAAAAAATATTAATAAGTAATAACCTCTCATCAAATATACATATATATAAAAATTACAAACCTTCCAGAGTGCCACTCATCTTTAAATGTCATCATATTGCCACTGTCCTAGTCCAGTGCAAAATCCAAGCCTAAGAATGTTTCAGAAATGCTCCCCATGTCGAGGTTTTCCTGTTTTGTAACCGACGTGCTGCTAAGCTCACAATAATCACGCGCGTAATACAGAACGGCATCAGTTTAAGGAATCCACCAATGACAAACGGTTATAGCGCCTACGACATGAAGGAAATCCATCTGCTTAAAAGAGATAAGAGTTTATCTACTAAAATAGTGGCGGAGGCCATCTGAAGCTCTCCCACAGAGTGTTTATTACCAACGTCCACTGCGGTGCCGAGGGCACGGAGGGCATTTTGCGGCAAATTACAGCTCTGAGAAATGAAAAGCTTTGTGAGGATTAGAATGCACATAAGAAATTTTTGGGAAACCTAACACTGTTTGAGCTCGAGGCCAAGGAGGAAATGCTGCTTAATGGAAATGTTGAGCTACAAAGCAGAATGGACAGTGAGACTGAATAACATTGATACAAAAAAAGAAAAGATGGAGGCGGAGGTCACATTTACAAAACTGGTTTAAAGCTGAAAGGTAAGTGTGGACACAACCATTTTCACAGGCTGGTCCTCGTGAGAACTGTGTACACTTCTCACCCATAGGTGGTGACATGGCACAGATTTTCAGATCTAATGTCATTTTTATTCATGCCCTCTAGTGGAAACACTGAAACACTAGTGGAAAGTCTGGAATCGGGAGATATGAGAGGCTAAAGATAAGACCCTAATGTGAAATACCCGGCACGAAAAAAAAAAAGTCACTTTCCTTCTGATTTCCAAAGACCAATTATTGTGACTCTACGGTTAATAAAAATCAAACAACACACGTGTACCATAAGTCATATATTTGTTTATTTTGCGTTCAACATTGTCACAGTTGAAGTTTTACAATAACTGGGGTCTTACTGACTCACTACTCACTGTACAAACAGAATGCACATATAAATGAGGCCATTCCTCTCCTCCTTTTTTTTTTAAAACGTGTCTCACGCCAGACTGAACAGCTTGCAGCAGGATGTGTGTCATCTGTCTGTGTGTACACTGGGTTGTATGTATGAAAAGAGAGCTGGATGTAAATGGCAGGAAACTTCCTAACAGTCTGTTTTTGAGTTCTACAGCAAATGTCAGTTCACCGCTGCTGGAGGCAGAGACAGTCGATATGTTCATATATCACCCCTCACATCCACCCAATGAGGTGATGTATATGCATCCTGATCTTAACTTGAGAATAGAGTACTGATCATATACACATTATGTACATCTCCCTTTAAGCCCCAGTCTTGGTCCCTTAACAGTTTCATAAAGATAAACCCTCTAAGCCAAGCAGCTCATCAGCTTGCACATCAAAATCCCATATTTACACGATGAAAGCCCTCAGCGAAGGAAGTGCAATGTTCTTCATGTTTAAAATTTACACAATGGCTTTGTTGATGAAATGCATGCTGAGCTTCAATAACTACCAGGATAACATGGAACAACAAGAACACATCAACATTTGAAAATTCCAACCTAATCAAAACCAAAGGAGAAGTCAAGATTTATAGGCCAACTTTTTTTTTTCCTCCCCCCCAATTAGCTCACAGTGAATAGGACACATGATGCATCAGATCCATGCAGTGCATTGCCGGGGTACTTTCTCGCAAAGAATGACTGTAGACAGTTGAAGAACTACAACACACACCAAAAAAACCCCCCAAAAAACCAAAACAGATTAAACAGTTTCAAATCATCCCAAGATATCAGAGTTATAGCAAAGATATGATATCAGTGGAGCGACACATTCAGCTGATCATTAATGTCCAGTTTGTGATATGTCCGTCATCTGAGCGTTCTTAATTCACATGAGTACAAACGTGTGAGAATAAGCCTGACTTATGGCGATGGGTTTTCTTCGTGAATGTTAAAATACATTTACAACCTGAATATTGGGACAAACAGTTCACTGTCACTAATTTACACACTAGAATAGACTTTTATTTGTAGAATGTAGAAAGATATTCTTTACATATACCCAGTTTAATTTTTCAGTTTGCATTTTTGTATATTGTAACTGCATTTCCTGAAAAAAATGAAAGTGTTCTTTCAAATGTGCTTATCCAGCAAAATATTTCTGTTCAGCCCAAGGAGAAGTAGATTCCCTTTTATTAAAATATATACACACATTCTTCTTTCCACTGTGAACTGTGTAAGTATTATATATATATATATATTTTTTCTTTTTTCTGAATGAAAAAAAAAAGATTTATTTTTTCACCTGAATCTTGTCCTGGTCAACAAGATAAGACTTCCACTTTCAGTACAAGTCTGCATTTTCTGAACATGATTGCACTTAAACTTGCTATGGTAACACTGATTTGTTATACAATGTGCAGAGGATTGCCTCACATCAACAACATTACATGCAAAATTATCGCTTACTTGACATTCCACTGAACTCCAAGTCTGTACCTCTAATGAGACCGCGAGGACAGTCAGACATTAATTTACTGAGAAAAAAACTTGACAGGGGGTCAAAAAAAACGAAGTAAATAAATAATGACGCGACACGAAAAATGCACAGATAGGAGGGACGCCTTGCTTGTTCTTAATGTACAAAATCAGTACAAAGATATTGCACATACGATAGAAAAAAAGATGAAAAAATACTTCACTATGTAAGAACTGATTTTTATTCGTTCACCAAATCTTGGTGAATAAAAAAATATTCTAAACAAGGCAAAAAGAAGAGCTAAGAAATGTTTCTGATTTTGAGAGTCAAGGAGGCAGATGTTGCACATGTTAAAGTCAACAGACTTATCATGTCCAGCACTTTGCATTTGTAACAGGAGCAGAGCCACATAGCATTCGAAATGCCCTTTCTGCTGTTATTCTTCACTACGTTACGTCTTATGCAGCCACAATATTAGAAGTAAACACAGCTAACGAGAGACCTACTTTATCGGCACCTAAAGTTGACAAGGGAAGTCTGCTTTGAGGCTTCAGCCGTGACTACACAGCATTTTGAGGCCCATATGCAACAGCTGCCATCCAGAGACTCTTTCTAATCCATTTGGAAAGGCAGAAATTCCAGAATAGATTAATAGTCGGACTAAATGGGAGTTCACTGCTTTCAGATCTACATCCTGTTACCATACAGTCAGTATAATACTGATAAAGTTCATTTTTGCTCATAATAATTGTAAGTATAATCTTACAAATTACTTTACACACAATATACTGTACATGAAGTCTTGACTAAATAGATTATGCATTAATAATTGGCACATTTATTTATGAGAGCTAGGAGACAACACATATAGCTGTCATCTACAATAAATACAGCACTAGAACTACTATGACTGACTCAGTCAAGTTCTTTACCTGTCCTTTGATTTAATTTAGTGTGAAATGATTACATCTAGGTTTTTCACTACTTATGAACTCTACAGGAGGCAACAACAAATAGCATTCAGATGATGTTGGGATCCGCAAAAACAAAGATTTGAAAAACAGACTTTCTAAAGGCCGAGCACGACAAATTATGTCATTGTGACAGAGAAAACAGTCAGCCGAGGTTTCATCTCAGGCCATCTTTTCCCCGTGGTTACGTGAAGGTAAGACAGGTTATTGAGGGAGTGGAGCAGCAGGGAAAGCTTGGTGAGAAAGCCTATTTTCTCCTCAGCTGTCACGGCCGGGTGGTGTTTGTGGAAAACAAAGAGCATCTTCCTGTGCACACCTAAATCCCCGATGGGACCAAAGTCCCCGATCAGGCAAACTAGTAAAGGCCCTTAGTGGAAGATTTGAGTCCAATATCTATCCTGCATATTTATTGGACCTGGAAGTGAGAAAAGGTGGCTGCATGTGATTGGTTTCCATCACAGCAGCAGAAACACAGTGGACAGGCCATAGAGTTATGCTGTCAGTCCCTTTGGTGTAAGCAAATGTCCCTCCTTCGATAAGTCCCCTCCTTGCTTCTCCTCTCTGAGTTAGGAGCATCACACTACGGTGCTGATGCCACTGTGTTTGGGTTTGGGTCCGCCAGGCGCCGAACCCACTTGCTGACTGTGGTGGTGAGAGTGCTGCGAGTGCGAGGTGTGGTGGGAATGCTGGCTGTAATGGCCGTGCTGCGAATGGCCGTGTTGGTGTGCGTGTGAGGAATAGGCTGGGTGCTGGTGGTACTGCGTGTGAGGTGGGGGGTGGTAGTGGTGGTGGTGGTGGTAAGGCGGCGGATTCTGCGGGCAGTACTGCGGAT
Organism: Hemichromis elongatus; assembly: GCA_015108515.1. NCBI lineage: Eukaryota > Metazoa > Chordata > Actinopteri > Cichliformes > Cichlidae > Hemichromis > Hemichromis elongatus. The sequence continues at coordinate 9,544 of VUQR01001199.1, forward strand.
GGTGGCCGTGGTGTTGGGTCTGCACTGTGTGCACCACCTGTGCTGTGTGATGCAGGTTGGTCGGGTGGGGCTTGTGCGATATGAGAGTGGGGTGACCAGGTTGGGGGAAAGGAGGGTGGCTCTGAGACGGCGGTTTCCCTCGCTTGCTGCCAAAGAGCGACCCGAGGATGGAAGTTGATGCTGAGTTAGGGATGGACGGATGGCCGCGAGGCACGCTCTCACGAGGCGTGTTGGCTCTCCTTCGTGTGTGTGGACTGCTAATGATGGACCCCTGCAGGTGGGAAAAAAAAGGTAACAGCGCATCTGTGAGACACTGCACTACTGCAGAACACCAACACTAAATTATAGCTACAAAGCACCAGCAGGATGAATTCACGGTTTTCTTTTTTTTTTTCTTTTCAGATAAACAAGTAGCAAAATGTTATAGAACATGCAAATGAGAAACCAAAAATGTTTTCATGAGAGGCAGCACCAACACTAGGAAAATTTTAGCTTGGGAAAAAGACCTCACGATGAAGGGAGCTTAAATCCAACGTAAAGTTTTGCTGTAAGGGAACTAACTGCCTTGACATACAGTAAATCTGTAACAAGAGAAATTACATAAATACAGTTAGAGATATAAATCATTACATTATGGAAGTTAAGAAATAAAAAATCTCCTTCACTGTAGTCAATGTGCCAACCCCTCTAAGAGTCACACATGCAACGTGTTATAATCAAAGGAGGCATAGTTTCCACATGCAGAGGGTGGGGCAGGCAAACTCGTCATCCACACAGTAGCATTCATCTAGAAGACAGAAGGCAGGAAATACTAAGCGCTCATGTGCAGACTTCTCAACAGGCCTGGACACCTTTCCCCATGTTTTGGGCCCAACACTACTCGATATCCAGGTGTGACTCTCCTAAAAAGACTTTTCCCTTGGCACATGCTTCATCTAAGACTGGAGAAAGACCACAAGATGCCTTTGAAAGCAGAATGAAATTTACAGGGTCCAAGACTACAACCGGACACATGAACTCATGGACACATGAAATGAGTGAAATATGAATGAATGAAATCCACATCTTTCTAAGTCCATGTGAAACCCATTGTTACACCCCTGGCTAGGAAGGATACATTCCTCCCTGAAACTTACATCATTTAAGAGAGGTTGTGGATAAGAGAAAAACAGAAAGACCCAGACAGGGAGAGAGGCTGGAGGGGGTGTACAGTTTCCTAGAGTCTTTCAGAGCTACGACCCTGCCAAAGAGAAGAACCAAATGAAAACCGCTTAGATGTGATTGAATGAAAGACAGAGACAGGCGACAAGGGGAGGGTTCAGAGGAGGCATTAGTAGAATCATGCTTGTTTGAAGGTAAAGTGTATATTGGTCATATAACATGACCAAATCAGGGAGATTCTCTGGCTTCCAAAAGAAGGGGCAGGATCAGAGGCAGGCAACCCACGCATGCACACTAACTGAGGCAAGCAGGTTATAAGGCATCCCAGGAAGAAAAATAAATGATCCAAACAAATGGACTGAGTCTATGAAGCAAAGAAGGTGTAAGACCAAAAATAAAGTGGAGTGTTTCACAGTGCACATCATCACATAGAGAATAGCTTGGATACCAGCTGCTTCCAACTTACTTCCACATTGCTGTCTAGTGATCCTGCACTGCTGCGACGCCCACGCTTGCCTGCCCGAGACATGCAATACCAGAGATTAGAGATCGACAGCACTTCTGGATCGACTACACACGTTTAGGCCGCCCACCAGTCCCATAGGGGGCAGTGCAGTGGATTGTGACTGTGAGTAAGATCCAAATATGGGCAGATAGGGGAGCGGGCAATCAGGTCTGAGAAGGTGGTGGTTGACAGGTGGTACTGTGGTTTTCTTTATGGGGAAGGCACATCTTCACTCAGGTTCAAATTTGAGCTATTTTGTTTTTAAATCGCACTACGGGGGCTAAGTCAAGCATTACTTAAAGGTGTTTGAATGTATTATTATAAATCTCAATAAATACAGACTCCATGACCATTGAGTCTTGATAGACCAAGGAAAATGTCCACAGTCAAGTTTTACCAAGACACAGCCGCTATTTCTAAAAACCTCAAACAGGACTGATGCTTCACCAGAATTTTTCCAGATTTTTTTTTGTGTGTTTTTTTCCCCTCTTTGAAATTCGACAACTTCTTTTTAATGTTGTCGCAAGATGTAGATTTTCATCCAGGTCAGTGTTAGCAAGAAAGCCAGTCTCGGTGACAGTCACAGAGGAGACATCAAAAGCAATACAGTGGTTGCTGCACATGGAATGTACAGGTATATAAAGGTCTGAAGGTGGACAGAGCACTTTTGCCATCGTTAGGCACACTCAGCCAATGATATATGACCAATAATTACACATAAACAGGAGAATACCTGATGTGTATGGGCATAACACAGTAAATACACATGAAATGTCACATGGCAGGAAAGGAAAAAACAAAAACAAAATAAAAAACACTTAATCAAAGTGACCCCACTAACATGCCACGTCCTACACTGAAAAAACAAAGGAGACAGGAGGGCAGATGGACTTCTTCTACAGACTCCTTCACTGTCTGATCTATCATTTCCCATTCAGGTAGTGATCATAAGAACAAAGCATATCGTATTACCAACAAGTGAGGCAGACCCTCGACTGGATTTCATTTTCTTATCAAGTTAATCACCTGATAACTTCACATAGCTGTTATCTGCAATGAATGAAATGTATTCTTGCTTCAGAGACACAGCAGCTGTGTTAAACACCGATATTCATGGGTATGAAGTGATTCTTAACGCCAAGACAGAAACTAAATCTTCATCTCGTTGCTGCTTAAGAAGGGCGTTGTTTGTAAACACACAGATGAGGAAATGAGACGTGATTGCCGAATAAAACGGAACAGATTGTAAGGAAATGTCTTTGGATTAAACAAATGCAAAAGTGCTAAATAACGGGGAAAAAAGTGACAATGAAAACACAAATGGAAAAAAAAAAACGACTTTTAAGTCATCCAAATGAACAGGGGTGACACCTGCCTTTCAGTTTCATCCATCACTGAAAAGAAAAATCTGCATTGCTAAACTTCTTCTTAAACAGGTCCGTTTTCAGTCATTGAGCTGTGGAAAGTTCAGGTCTCTCTAAAACAAAGTATGCTGCGTACAAAAGAGGTTCAACATTGACAGGAAACACCGTCCAGACCAAACCATCCAGTCATGGGGGAGAGTGGGAGGGAGGGAGGGGGTGTTAGATTATGGATTTAAAGGGAAGAAGGTATGGTGCTGTGAAACAACATTTTGCTATTTTTATCCCCTTGATATCGTCATAAACATATGGATGACAGAAGGAGTGTACGTCTCCCAGCTAGTAAAAGCAAAGATGCTTTGGCTATACCTGCTTCAGAGAGATCTCTAAGGGAGCTGCTGAGGGCGCTCCTCTTCAGGCCCTCACCCATGGCGTAGCTATCATCGAGACTGGCCCGGTTCATGTTCCCATTGCCTGCTTCCTTCTTCAGGCCAGAGCTCTGTGACATGCTGGGCCTCACCACCCCCTTCTGTTTCTCCAGCT
>VUQR01001199.1:13133-28327 GCA_015108515.1 Hemichromis elongatus
AAGCAGCCAAGGAAAGACTGAGGTAAGTGGCAGCGGTTTTACATCTCAAATGGAATGCTCTTTTTCGGTTATGTATTAAGCCACCCCTTTGCTGTCAGAGATTTATGAGGTGTGCAATATTGATATGCTTAATTTTCAACATCCTGCTCTTGTATGTAAAAATGGAAACTGCTTTAATGTCCACAATAATCTGCCACCCCTTCTGGTAACCATCCTGTGAACTTTGTAAACATTCTCTCTTGAAATCTGCTGCATTTGAGTAATAAGACCCATGCTCTGTTTCTACTTTACACAGCCCGAAGCAGACAGAGTAACAAGGGGGGGTTGGGAGGGGAGACGGTCAGCTCACACTCTATTCTGTATTTCTCCATTTCCTGGACCTCAGCAATGGACTCTCGTAGGTCATCTGTAAACTTCTTGCGGTCCTGGGGGTTGGGCGCATTAAAGTTGATAAGCACTTTGATGTCTGCACCTGGTATCGCTGATGTAAGTCTGATTCCATTTGGATAATCTGGGGCAATGGCAAACAGAGAGAGAGTCATTTACAAAAAGTCCATTGATCAAAACCGAGGCGAAACACATCGGGTGAATTCTGTCTGAAGTTTTGGAGAGTATAAACAACGTCACAGCCCATTTGGATCGACTTCCTGCTGCCAGTGTTAATGTGTAACGTCAAAATGTGTGATGTAAACACTGTCAGCTAGCATGCTGCACGGAATATAATACATGGGAACTCTCAGGGCAACTTACACTGATTTTCAAACAGCATGACTTGCATCCCATATAGAGAGAAGGACTGTCTGAAGCTGTATGTCACCGAATTCTTCTTTTTCTGGAAAATCTTGGTTACCTGAAATTATACAAAAATAACATCATAAGCATGTTTTGGAAAGGAGATGGGAGGCGGAAGGGAAAGGACAGGGCGACATTTACCACTAGGAGGTCATTGAACAGGAAGATCTCCCGCTGATGCAGGCCTAGCTTCTGGAGCTTGTTTGGATCTGGCACTTCAAACAGTCGGCAGTAACACACCAGTCTACGATGCGGCAGCGATAACACCTACAAGGCAGAGGAAAACAGCACAACACTTTAGAGGCAATTATGGCCTCAGTCCATTGGGTAACAAGGAACAGAAGTTATTCTCCATCTGCGAATTTGAAAAAGGTATGGCCAAGAGATGACTAATTTATTCCTCCCTTGGGTGCTTTTCATTATGCCAACTTATGCCTCCTCACTTCCTGTTTCCTCCAGTGACCTAGAAATTGTTAACCTCTGCCATTAGGGAAGATCTTCAAACCCCTTAACTGCTCCAATTTGAAAGGAGAGAGGAAGACTGTAGGAGCCAAGAGCAAGGAATCACAAACGTATCCTTTTCAAAAACGTTAAAAATTTTACAATAGAAAAGACAAACACTTATTATCGAGCAGATAATTACACTCTTAAGTAAACATGGCACATATAGGAGATCCCTCACATAAATAAGAAGATTTAACAGCAATATCAAATGCATATAAAATGCATGTTCATTAAATAAATATTTGATACTAGTATGTGACTATGTTAAGTCACTGGCTTTGTAACAGTGAATAGCTTTTAAAAATACACCTGTACACTCTTTTTTTACAGTTCGTCTTGAGCAGCTGTTGTGATTTAGGGGCTATATAAATAAACCTGTATTAAATTAAACTGAACTGCCTTTAACGAATAATGGGACTCTTATTTTTTTTAATCTTAAGTTTTGCATCTTTTATAAGGCTAATGGAAATTTAGGGTAGTATTTTGGAAAATATTGTGAACAAATCTTGTTTTTGAAAGCCACTATAGAAATAAATGTTTTTTATTTGTTATAACTGTCATTATTTGTGAAAAAAAATTGCCTTGCTATTTTTTATGAAGCACTTTGTGATCTTTGTCCTAAAAGGTGAAATATAACGAAAACTTAAATTTCTTAAACATGCAAGTAAAGCTAAGATTCAAGAATTTCTTTGTTTCTTTGGACTTTTGCACCAGTTTGACAGATGACACAGCTTTGGCGCATGTTTTAAGCAACCATGCTCTAGTCTTCTCCAACCCTCCCCCACACATTCTTCTTGGCAGTAGAAAGGATGCAAATAAAGCCGTGCTAGCATAACAAAAGCACCTGATGTTTTGGATTCTCCACCCTTTTCATGACACAGGGAAAACTGACCAACACTGAATGCTGCTGCTGCTGCTGTGGGATTTTCATTTTGAATTCAAAGTCTACTTATTTTCCTGTAACAAGTCCCACAAAATGCCAGGAAAAAGTAATGAGCCATTAATCCAACAATCGTACAAATATGCACCGTGTAGACTGATCCAATAGGTGTTCTCTTTGAGAACATTCAATAACTTGACAGTAAAATGTTACTTTGTGCAGTGATGAAAACTGTAAAACAGTTAATTCAAAGTTTAGGTGACCTTACATATATAAAAAGACAGTATACGTAGCACTCAAATGAATGTACTACTAGTGCTAAGTCAGCTTAGCATAGCTCATTCCTTAAGGGTTGATGTGACAAGCACACAGCAGTGATCTACACCCTGCTGAGCACAGAATTTGTAAAAGCTGCAGCTTAATGCCACCAAAGAATTAATGTCTTTTGATTTTGCCACCAGAGAAAAACACTAACTGTCCATCTCTCACCAACCAGTGTAAAGTTGGAAAAGTTGTTGCCACTCTTGGAAAGCGGACTTAAAAATTAACTGCATGATGTGGAGGAACCACTACAGAGATAGAGACGCAAAGTGAAATGAAGAGCAACTGATTTAGAGATAATTTACTTACACATCCCAGGCCATGGTGGAGGGATCCAATCTAAAAAGAGAGGACAGAGAAGATGTTAGGTGCAGTTAATATGATGGGATTATTTACACTAATACTTCTTATACCATAACTTAAATATCCTTCCCTTCTTTAGAAGGATTTGCTCTTGTTAGCTGTTTACCCATTATAATGCCTATGAAAATGCATGCACCTTATTGGTTTGGTGTATAACTCATGGATTTTTCTTTGTCTTCAGATATGTAAGCATCAATAACGATACTGGAATAAATACAGATCCTGTGCCAGCACTAATGGGCCTGATTGTTACAGAGAGGATTTCCAGCATGGCCTTTATGTTAAACTATTTTTCTACGTGTCCTTAATTATGCAGCTAAATGGTGACAAGGAATCATTTTTCAATACATTCAATTATTACTGGCAGAGCAGAACAGACTCTATTCATCTGAAAACCGACTAAAACAAAGTCATCCATGCAAGACAAGCCTCTCCCTGAGGCTAAGTTAATCACACCTTTAACATTCACACATGGCAGAAACAGTATTGCCTGCAGAATACTGCAGAAAGGCCGTTTCCAGCTGCCCACAAGGGAATGGAGTAATGGGAGAACAAAATCTGATAACAACTTTGATCCAGTATGTATGGAAAGAGATAAATAGACTAATAACTATTGACTCAACTGATTAAAGCAATGCAACTTATGCCCAAACTGATTTTGCTCTGCTCAAGGATAGCAATTACTTTTCCCACTAAATCTACTTTGGTACCATATTGTGCTAAAATGGCAAGATGTGCCTATTTTTCGTCAGACTGCAGCAGTGTGCAACATTTCACAAAGGCTTTGTGTGTGTTGAAATCACCAGTGTGTGTCTGAAGACTTTTCTACATCTTAGCGTTCCTTCTCTGAAATAAGCTACGTAGGAGAGGGAGGGAAAAAGCAGAGTAGGTGGATGATTCTGAACAGAAACAGGCCAGATATGCCCTGGACTGTGATGCACTGCCTTGTAATAAAAATAAAAAATAAGAAACTCTACTAACAATTATGTGAACTTAATACAAAAATTAAAAAAAAAAATACTTACTGGTTTCTTTCCAACAATGAGCTTCTCAACCTTCTGCACCTGCGAGACGTGGTCTTCGTTGGTTTTGAGCTCTCGTTTACGAATCCTCTCGTATATGCCGACCAGAGTCTCCCGGGGTATGTCCTCTCCATCATCCACACCTGAAAGTCAACAATAGTAATGGGTTTTTTTCTCTTTTTTTTTTTTGGTCAGATAATGAGAGAAGATATTAATAAAGCCTTAACTGCAAAGAGCATTCAAATAGTAAATATATGAAATGGGACTAGAACTCTTTTGTTTATTGTACCATATTATACAAATGTTCTACTTTCCAGCTGTGAGGGTGGGTCGCCTACTCTGCACATTTTTAAATTATAAATATATAATGCCTTCACATGTGTTTCATAAATACAGTTTTTTGTTACCTCTTAAGTTCTTGATGAAGTCCTCCAGCTTCATCTTCCTCTCTGGCTTGACGTTGGGGCTGTACATATCGGTGTTGAGGAGGATGATTGCAAAGGCTAGGATGAAGATGGTGTCAGGGTTCCTAAACTGCCGCACTACCGTGGGGTTACAGATGCAGTAGCGCTGGCTAAAAATAGGAAACGGGAACATTAAGTAATGTTAAGGAAGAGCGAAACTCAGACTCTAAACTCGGCACGAGCGAGTCAGAGCGCGTAGTGAGGAAATGTTTTGCAACACTGCCTGAAGAAAACAGAAGTAAATGGGTTCTCTTTATGAACCAATAATTATGCAGACGACACAGCTGTGAGGAAGAGCGATGATGTTTATTAAAATGCTTTCAGTATTATGAGCACTAATGCTAATGTTTTATTGCACTTGACTATATGATATACACAGGGGTCATGGTTTAATGATCTTAGTAAATAAATCCATTTTCAGTAGGAGGACTGGGTAACTAAACTTTTTTTTTTTAAAAAAAGTTGGATATTGCAGCTTTTGTTTTTTTGCTTTTGCTTTTACATATACAGCATAAAACTCCAACCTGAAAGCCTCGATGAGCCGCTCCACCTTCTGCGCTTCACCCTGGACACGGATGTGGTTCTGAAATTTCCTGAGGGCTTCGTCGAGCTCCATGCCCTGGAAGTCCATTTCGTCTACCACACAGCTGATACGCGAGGAGAGGGATGAAGAGAAAAAAGGCACATACATCAAAACAGACTGCCACAGTTTCTGTGCTGCAGAATACTGCACTGGTAGCTCAACAGGGATGGTTTGGCCCAGATTTTATCATGGAGGATATGTCGGTGAATTCTTGTCATACTGGTGCCATAAGTCACTTTTATAGACTGTGGGATCATCCTCTACTAAATCCTCTGAGCAATTGCTTAACTGTTTTGATATTTACCACACTCTTTTTTAAAATAAAAATAATAGTAATCATAATAGTAATAACAATATCTATTATAATTTTATGATCATTTCCGTGGCAATACTTACTCCAAGACATCTCTGTTGAACTGCTTCTGTCGATTGCCAAGAAATTCTCCAATCATCTGCCTGCTTAGCCCCTTTCTTTGCAGCAGGAAGTGGGCCACTCCGACTGGCGTGTCAGGGATGAATCCTCTCTCGGTAAGATACTGAATGCCCTTTTCTGGCTTCCTGAAAAATTCAACATGTCCCCGGATGGTTTGTTTTTAATTCCTGGACAGATGCTGGTACATTTTCTAATTAGGGAGAAAACGTGCTGCTGCTTAATCTTGAGTTCTCACAAAAGACATCTGTATTACCGTTATTAACACGGGCCTAAAACCAAACACACACACTTCAAACCTCTAATCATATTGTCATGTAATTATGTCAGATAAAATCTAAGCAATATGGCTGAGTGAAAATCTTTCATCAAGAAAGAAATATATGTCTGGAAATATTAAAGCAATGATGGTGCAATTCAGTTTTATCAGTCTTACTTGGCAAACAATAGAACTGCTGTTTGTCAAACACAAATAGAGTTATTACAGTTTGTACTTTTCAATATGAGTTTCATCATGTTGAATGGGTTTATTATTTTTTCTATTCAATTCTTCTTTTAAAAATAGCTTTTATTATTTCTAATAAAATTCTTTTTTTAAAATGATTTTTTTAAGTTAAAGTATGAAGGATTAAAATTTCAGTTCAGTAGAAGCATCTGTGATGGCAGCAATGTGTGTTTTTGGCCTTCACTACAAACGCAGGTCAAGCACTTGCTCCAGCAGAGCAGAGTACCTACTTGTTGAAGAGATTCAGGCCGATGCGGTAGTGTCGCTTGCGGATAACATCATTGCTGAATATGGGCGAATCCCAGCTGTTGCGAGTCTCTTTGTGGTAGGTCTGCTTACTTAGGGTCTGCTCTCGCAGGCTGTCTCTTGATGAGGACTCAGAGCTGCAGTTAATGGTGTCATTTGAGTTTGATGTGCTATTGATGCTGTCATTGTCCCCATCGGAGAAATCGGACTCTGACTTGCTCTGTCTGTTAGCTGAGCCGTTGATAGCCAAGTGGCTTTCTAACTGTCTGTGCCGGTGGCGAAGAGGCGCATCGTCGTCACGGGAGGGAGCTCGTGGTGGGGGCCCATGGGAAATGTGTTTGGGGCTTGCTTGGGACGATGTAACAATGTGGCCGTGAGGTTCATACACAGGTGGCCGTTTGACAGTGCTCCGCTCTGACCGGTCACTGAGCTCTGCAGAGCTATCGCTAGGAGGTTCTATGGTCAACAGAGGAAGATGGTCCATTCTAAGACGCTGCTCTTGGCATTCTAGAGAAGGAGTGCTGCGGCAGCTCGTGTCTGTGTCACGACCCTCATCTTTGGGGTCAATAGGCCAGTATTCTTGAGAGGAGTTAACTGACCGCAACCTTAAGTCTGATTCTGTGCTAGAGGGCTGGTCCCCTGACCTCGACAAGCCAATAGAAGGGGACATGTCCTCCTCATCGATGAACAGAGTAACATCACTATAAGATGCCAACGTTTCATCACGGATCCGTCCAGCTGCCCTATGGTGGGACTTCACCTGATACTGCACATCCCCCTGTCTCTCGGAGCAGCCGATAGCCTCTGGGTCAGGACCCTCGTCCCCCTGAAGGCTGCGACAGTTCAGAGCATCATCTATCGATTCAGCAAGAGACTTGACTTGTCTTGAAAAGGCGTCCTCCAGCTCTGTGATGGCATCTGTAAGGTCACCCTGGGGTGGAGGGTGTGCCATGTTGGCCTGCTGGTGAACCTCTATATCTCCACATTCAGACTGCACCATAGACAGCGGGGTGCCATCCTCTGTCATGGACACCTGTCTCCCCTCAAAGTATGAGCTATGGACTTTTTCGGGACCCTCAAATGAGAGCTGCATCCTCATGTTAGAGAGTACAATGCGTCTGGACATACGGTTCTCTGACATAGAGCTCCTGAGACGTTCAAAGTTCTTGTTCATCTGATACTGACGGAACGCCGTCTGAATGGTGCGAGCTGCATGTCGAGTTATGAATCGTCCACCATATTTGCGCTCTAGCATCTCCACCTAACAAAAACACAAGTAAATTAACTGTAAGACCGTGCCACCCATGGGATACTTAATTGGTTTTCTTAGTTGCAGATGGTCTATAAACCCATCATTGTGGATGTCACTGATAATTTCCTGTTAGAAGCTAACAAAGTGTTCTTAACACAGCTAGCTTTGTGAGAAGAAATATATGACTTTGAAATTCTGTCTAAAACAGACCATTACCTGTTTATCCTGGAGATCAGCAGAGAGCTCATAGCTCTCAGAGAGCGATCGCGACCGCTTGATGGCCTCCTCCTCAGCTTGCTTACGGAGGATGGACTGTGAGTGCTGGAGCTTGGGTCGTCGGGGCCTCTGGGGCCCAGGCTGGACCCCGTGGCTGTAAAGTGGGCTGTCAAATCGATCAGGGCTGATTGCTGAGCCGTGGGTCACGGGACCCTGGCCATAGCTAGCTCCCCCATCCAAGGAAGGGCCACTATCACTGGGCCGTGCATCCCCTTCCACACTGCAAATAGAGGAAAGAGATGGATGGATTATTAGAAAATGTAGAAGGAAAGAAACGTACTGGATTTAAATATTATCAGGTTAGTCCAATCCCAAAATGCCTGAACAGAGAGTAGCTTAAGTTAAGTATCCATTATATACAATTAAGTATGGTATTAGAAATATGGTATTGCACAATAGCATGGGTGTGAATGAATACAGCCTTTTCTGGGGCATGCGATTCTGACATACTGCAAAAACCATACTTAATTAAATTCAAAGCTGTCTGATACTAATAGATACCCCAGAAGAAATGACTAGTGTGTCACAGTTTTTGCTGTACCACATTTAGGAGACACGAAAGCCACATAACCGCTCCTAAAATAAAATACATTTCCAGTGACACACTCCTTGTGCAATTGCTTCCTTTACAAATACTGAGAACAGAAAAAAACAAAACAAGCGATTACTCACTCACTCTTACATTCTACCACACTATAGGTCTGCCTCTTACGAACAGACCGTCTATTTTCAATAAAATGCCAACTCTTCCTCCATATCTTGTCCACCATTCTTTCTGTCAAATGTAGTCCAGAGTACAGAGAATCCTCCAGGAAATCCAGGTTTATGTCAGCTCAGGGGCCAATCAGTGGCCCAGGGGAATTACATCATATATGGAGTAGCGACGACACTCTGTTCTAATACTTGTTACAAAGTCCAGTTTAGAGAAGAGTGAGTAAATATAACTCCAGTGATCCGTCAGACAAAAAACAGAAATGCCTTTCAGAAGTGCCGACCCGCTCTGCAACTATCATCACACCAACTAACATTTCTTCTCTTCCCTTCTCCTCTCGTACGATGAATTCACAGTTGACTGGCAGCCTAATGTGTTTGAACCATGACTTGACACACCCATGCAGCGCACACATCTACTTCCTTTATTGGACTGCCTGAAATACATTCAGAAACAGCCTGTCAAACACAGCAAACAGCACAAGCGAAAAAGTGGAACTGAATTTGGTTCAAGAGTTCAGATAGCAAGTGTACTGTAATGTAAGCGTAAACCCTTTTTGTGACTTCCGAGCAACCCAGCTCAGCACGAGGATTTTATGGTTAATAAAAGACAGCGAGGCTCAGATGTAATATCTGCCTCAGCTCAGTTTATACTTGTCATTTAGGAAATTTAAAGTGGATTTACAACCCACAGCATGTCTTTTGATGTCTGTAGATTTGTGATTAACAGAGAAAGAAAACATTTTCAATTTCTGTTGCACTAAATTGCAATAACTACACTTGCAAGGCTTAAGGCAAGTCATTATTAGTGATTAACATATGAGTCACTCGATCTTTGCAAAGGCTTCAGGCATCTTAGTTTTCAGATCAACACAAATGCTTTGGAGCATTACATCCCCCCCCCCCCCAAAAAAAGCACTGCTGCTTTTCAACTAAACATTTTAGAGTAAAATATTAAAACAGATTGCACTTGGCTGCCAAACTATCATTAATAATTGTTAGGACCAGCATAATCCAGAAAATACTCAGCCTAATTCCACAAACTAAGATGGCGTTTGGATGCAAGTGAAAAGAATATGCTTACAGAACACTTTCTTAGACACACCCATTCAAAAACATCTAATCAGCCAATCATGTAGAAGCAACTCAATATGCTGGATTTCAAACCAAGCATCACAATGAGTAGGAAAAGGGGATTTAAATGATGTTGAACGTGGGATGGATGTTAGATAGGCCGGTCTGAGTATTTCATAAAATATTGTTCTACTGGGATTTTCAACCATCTTTACGATTTACAGAGAACGGTCTGAAAAAGAGAAAACATCCAGCGAGAGACAGTTATTCTCTGGGTGAAATTGTCTTGTTAATGCCAGAAGTCAGAGTAGAAGGGTCAGACAGCTTCGAGCTGATAGGAGGGGAAAAGTAACTAAAATATCCTCTTATTATAAGCAAGGTACGCCAAAAGAGCATCTCTAAACAACTTACACAACAAACCTTAAAGCAGATGGGCTACAGCAGCAGATGGCCACACTGGTATTGCTGTTGTAAGCTAACTCTCCTGTCAGGAGACTGAGGTTACAATTTGCATGACCTCACCAAAACTGGAAAAGACATGGCTGGAAAAATTGTGGCTGGTTTGAAGGTCATTCAGACGCAAGTGGTGTTTCACACTATGAAAGCATGGATCCATTCTTCCTTGGATCACAATGGTTTCAACGGTGCAATTGTAGTTGTAGTATAGGCAATATTTTCTTAACTGAGCATTGTTAAATCCCCACAGCTTACCAGAGTAATGGGCTGATCATGCCCATCCCTTTATGACCACAGTGTACCCATCTTTGATGGCTGCTTAATGTGTCACGTCACAAAGCTCAAATCATCTCAAGCTGGTTTCTTAAACATAACAATGAGTTCACTGTACTCAAATGGCCTCCATAGTCACTAAATCTTAAACCAATAGAACACATTTGAGAGGTAGCAGAATGGAAGATCCACTTTATGGTTTTGCAGCTCACAATTCTGCAGCAACTGTGTGGTGCTAACACGTCACTAAGGACCAAAATCTCTGAGGCTGTCTCCAGCACTTCGTTGTATGTGTGGCACAAATAACTAAGATATTTCTGAAGGCAAAAGGGGCTTCAAACAAGTATTAGCAAGACGTATCTAGTAAAATGGGCAGCAAACTTACATACCGTGTGAGTGGAGATGAGCCATTCAAGGTCAGCCAAACCCACAGTCAGACAGTGGAACTTCAAGCTAAGTAAATGCTTACTGACTCCCTCAGGGTAGAAAATACACATAGTGTTTTAGACCAGTGCACAGCAGCAGAGCCAGACTTGCCCTTTACATAGTTGGAACAAGACGAGTACCTAGCAAAACACATTCAATATCATACTTCACTGCGTAATCGCAGCTGGGATAAAAGTTCCCAACCATCTGTCAAAGCTGTCGTCCCTGGAGGTAAAAATTACCCTTTGTGTGCTGTCACTGTGTGATCACAGGTGGCAGATGCTGTTTTTTTTTTTCTATTTTTTTTTATATTATAACCTTTTAATACCAAATTATGGTTTGTGATCGATCTCTACATACATTTTTAGCCAATGTCCATTTCTTGGCCGGTGACTCAACTCATTTTAATTTTTGGGCTGCTTGCAATGACATTTTGTACACACAGTAAGTTTAATGACTTTACTGATTCCCCTAATTTTCATCTAGCACAATTGTCAGGTCAACTTTGCGTGTCTCATCTGCTTCATTAGATCCAGTAGATGTTATATTAGCATAGCACTGTTAATGTGAAAATGTGAGAATGGTATTTACCTGCTAACAGTAACCTGCTAGAGCTTGGTAACATTATGTAATGCAGTTTAAATATTTCTTTTTTCCTTTCGTACCACTTTGTTGGGAGTAATTGCCTTTTCATTGTTGCCTAATTGCTTCTGTAATTATTTATGAACCGAAATAAAATTAAATTTATGCTAATAAGATGGTAAAACTGCGGGAATAACAATAGAGTTTAATTGAACTTACTGAAAACACAAAATGCATGATACTTTTAACAACTCAATGCTCATCTAAAAAATAAAAAGTAACAATAATAATAATAATAATAATAAAATAAAAATATGTTAAGGCCAAAGTTAAAAGTATAACTGCAATAATTTTCCCACAGTGGGACCTGTGAGCAACCTTCTTTATTACATTTTGTTAATAACTACTTTGCTTTTTACCAACCTAGAGAGTTCGAGTGAACGTAAATGGAAGAAAGAGAGTGAGAATAAGTACTGCTGTACTGCGAGAGAAGTCAGTGAAAACTCCACAGAGCGAGGTCAGCTGCCAGTGATGGAGGGGAAAAAGCTGGGAATAGGAAGAGAGTGCAGCATTTTAAGAGCTGCACTGATATTTTAAGCTTAAATGGCTGGTGGAAGAAGGAAAAAGAGCAGGAGAACTATTACAGAGCCAGATATAAATTTTTCGGGTGGATACAATTGGCTTCAAATTACTTTGAAATGAATGTTTTTATACATGTCCTTAATATGTGAGCATTGTGGCACCGCTTTTGAGTGGTGGGGGAAGCATTGATGTCATCCCACACCACTTCCTGATAGTGACTGTACAAGCCTTGAAATATGATCTCACAATATTAGCCCCGACTGTCCCTCCGTCTGGCTCTTTATCCCCCCCCGCCCCCCGTGAGCTCTGATGTAGGCATGGATAAGCACGTCAGCACGGCTGGCAGTGATTTTCAACCACAGGATCCAGGGATTTGGAGGGGTGGTGGTGGTGGGGAGAATCGACAATCTCTCCTTCCTCCAAACACATCCTGAACAAACAGGCCGAGGCCCCTGCCCAGGCCTCAACCCATTCCATCAGTCGGACCTGAGGGAGAAACATTCCTCCATCCCGGAAAAGAGGAGTCACATCTACAGGAGTTCTGGGAATAGAAGAAGGCTAATCAAGTACAGGCTGGAGTTAGAGAGGAAGAGACTCCTGCAGTGTGTAACTAGTGGAACTTCCAAGCAACGTCACAGAGAAGTCTACCAAACTAAAGCATAACCCAGTTGTAAACAAAGCGATACACCCATAGAAACAATATTTCCACTAGCATTGCATTCAAATCCTCACTTTTGACATTTTTCCAACTTTAAAAAACAAGTAAGTAATGTAGTGAGATTTCATTGAAACCAAGCCAACTCAGGGGGAGTTTCTTAAAGTGTTCGCAAGTGCAGAGAAAAGACAGAGTAGTTTACCTCATCTATGTTTAAAAACGTTGTTGCTGGGGAACAATCTAGACCCTGTTATATATTAAATCACAGTACCTGTAAAGTTCCAGAGGAAGGTCAAATCTGATAAAAAAAAATTTAAAAAAAAGTTTATTTTGTTCTGTAGCTTCTTTGGAGGACCTTACCATTTATAGAAATACATTTCTTTATGTTTGTATCTGAACAGAGGCTGTGAAATGACCCTTCCAACAAGACAGCGCTTCCACATCGCACCGCACACCCCACATGCAGTGACAGCATGCACTCCAAGCACAACAAAAGCAGATGTTTTCCCTCTTTTGAAAGCAACTCAGGGAGCTCATAAATACAGATGCACACGCCAGATCTCACTGCACACAGATGTGATGGAATACACTTTTTCAGGTAAAAGGTCTCAACGAATTAAAAGCTCAAATTGCCAGAAAACACTCAGGTGTATATGTCATTTCAGTACCAATAATTGGACTAATTAATTATTTTTTTAGCTGCTCTAAAAGACACACACAGGAGAAAGTTGGGAATTTACAGTTGGACAAAGCTTTGAGCTGGAACGCTGCTCTGGCCAGAAGACTGACAGTAATGCTCTTGACAGTTTGCAGCAGACAGTATATAGTCAACTGGAGTCTCATAAGCCTCGTGGCTCTTAACTACTGTAAGTTGTATCATTCAGAATGAGAGTTTTAGGATCTGACTCTCTTTATACTTTTCATGCTGCCAATTGGCATTTAATGTTATCAGCACCAATCTTTTTATACATGAATGTTTCTCCATATACAGCTAACTCACTAGTAATAGTCAGCAGTGACTGCATGGATGAACGTTAACTCGGGGTAATAAATAGCTATGCTCAAGAAAACAAACGCATTTTCCTTTGTTTTGAGAACAAGAACCATAGCCAATTGAGGATAATTAGCAACAGTAAAAAGCAGCTTCTCATTTCTCTGCCAAGGAGAGCGATGAGGCAGAGCCATTTGATAACTAAGCTGAATTTTTTGCCTGGGTGGAGGACACTCTCCAAGTTTCCTTCTATTTGCATCAAACTTTCTGAATACAGGTATGCAATTATTCATCAAGTGCCACTTCATTTTCACACAATAATGAAAAAAACAAAGTATATAGTAGCAAACTGAAACATACGCCACTGCAAGTATGATGAGTAATTTAATGGTTTGTACATGACATTGAATGACTTGTTGCTTAAAGAAATCTGAAGTCAATATTACTCTCACGTAGTAACTAAAAGTCCTCTTTCTGTCTTATCTTCCATTCTCCTCCCTCATGTCAAGATTCAACAACAACAAAAACAACAACAACTGAGCCACCGCCGTTATCTTTTAGTGATGAATAATTAAGCCGTCCTCCAGCAGTAAGCTCGGCACCTGCCCTTGGAGATAGAGCTATGAAAAAGCACGCAGTCACGGCCAAGTAAGTGGGAGGGACACGACACACCACAGGAATGCCCTTCAACGGAGCGGAGGGGGAACAATCCAACTCAGATGGATTCTGTACAGTAAGACTAAACATATTATGATAGCATATGCATACGATGACGTACAGGGAGGGCATGATCTGTTTTTAATTAGAATGGAGTCAAAGCTGGAAAGTCAGACAACACTTTAAGATTCAGTCATTTAAAGTGCAAAGCTTTATATTACTGTCGTCATCATACGCAGATTGTGTGAAATCATAAATGAAGTCCTCGAATACAGTGAATGATTCAAACTCTCTTCCTCTCCTCTGTTTATTAAACACAAGCTTATGAGGGTTAGCAGCCAGGTGTATCCTCATTCAATGACAACACACACACACTCACACATTAAAACAAGCACAGTTTACACTCTCCTATTACTCTTACCAGCCATTCAGTTCCAGCTCCAGCAGTGACTGGGTCTTCTCTGAATTACACTGCAAACACCACATGCTGGCCAGCACTTGTAAGAAGATGTACTCCAAACATTAGCGGATCTCCTCACCGGTCCCCAGTACTCCCTAAAAGGCTCCTCTAAAAGGCAGACACAACTGAACACTGCCATCTGCTACAGCTTGCAGCTCTCTGCCTCTTACAGACATTCTCATTTCGTTGCCTTGTGATAGCAGTTTCCTATAGATGGTAGGCGTGCATGGTCAGTACTAAGTGGCAGTCTGCAATCTTTGACAGTCAAATGGAGCCCTTTCTTTTTCTCTTTCTTCCTCTCTGTCGTCAGTGCGCGGGGCTGGTAGGAGTATAAGGGGGGTGGAGGCTATGAGACAGGGGAGTGTGAGTTTCTGCCAGGGCCTGAGCGGTATGGAAGAGGGCGGGGTGCTGGGAAGGGGGTGTGAAAGTGTGGAGGCTCTGTAGCTGGGCAGGAAGAGAAAGAGATGGAGATGAAACACTTATCATGCAAGAAAGGGACACACATGACCAGAGAAGAGGATGTGGAAAAGAAAGTCATGTTTTTCAGGCACGCTATCAAAGTGTAAAGACATGAAAAGGAGAGAGTGACAGCTGGGAATAAAAGATAAACCAATGCACCAAAAAAAAAAAAAAAAAAAAAAAGAAGGGAGGGAAAAAAAAAAAAAAAAAAAAAAAAAGAGAAAAAAAAA
>VUQR01001200.1:1987-29104 GCA_015108515.1 Hemichromis elongatus
GGGTTCAGTGAGAGTTACAGACTTCGCGCACTCTTTAATTCTTTCTATTTCTTATAGATGTTTGAAATATCATCACCACATTCTGTTTTGTGTTTGTAAAACAAGCCTCCGTGAGGCTTTTCATTAGCACAGATAAGACTTTAGAATATAACGTTGCACTTTGTCATAACAGTAAGCTTCTGCTTGTACGTTCAGCAGGTAAAGACAGGAGCAACAGGCCTGTGGAAAGTTAACAGATACTTGAATGTCCTCAGCACAATTTATTGTATCACTAATGTTCTCATGAGGTTTAAGTGTAAAAGACAGAACCGTGACAAAAGTTCTGCAGACAACTTGAAGAATATCAAAGTCATTCTGAACACATGTGGTCTGCACAGCACGCAAGACACTGATGCAAATTACACATATGTGCATGCGCAGCGCACCACCACGCACACAGGTGTGCTGACTCAGCAGCGGCCTGCACTCACGTTGTCCACAGTGGTTGCCGGTGTATCCTTTTGTGCACAAGCAGGAGTCCTCCGCGCAGCTGCCTCCATTCATACACCTGACGTTACAGGACTGAACTGTAAGAGAGATCAAAGGTCTGAGTCAAAAGGCACATTAGGAGCTCTTTGTGAACATCTGCATTTTAAATAAATATGGATTTTACACGTGTTGGCATATGTTTGGGGGATTCAGATTAACATACATTGTCCAAAAACACTCCAAGTTACAAATCCGGAGCTAATCAAGCAGACCGAGGTTAGGCAATATGTCAAGCCAGCTGAAGGCTACAGCCAGTCAGGAATTTACTGAAAAGAAAACTGGGGGAAGGGAGCTAAGAGAAGAATGTACAAGAAGCAAAGAAAAATGGCAGAAGAAGAAGAGTACAACAGAGAAAGAAGGACAAAAGAGCGATAAATGATGTCTCTGTAACGTGACAAAGGGCTGCCAGACTGCTTCCCCAGGCTGAGAGGGTCAATCTCAAAGACGCAGGAGCAGCTTCCTTAAGCAGCTAGTTGGCGTTCCCAACAGACAGGCAGCTTTCTGCTGAGCCAGCTTTTGACCCAACGTAGCAAAGCAGAGACACCAACATGCAGGAACTTCACTGTCTTCATTGTGCTTCAAAAGTTTATTTTATTGTCCTTTAGTCCTCCTTCGCCTATAAACTCTGGGCCTTTCATGCTCTTCTGTCTTTATCTTAATCTTAAGTTCAACATTCATTTCCTCTCTCTTCACTCCATCTGTCTGTGTGCGCGTCTGTCTCTCTTTAACATTTCTGGCATGCAAAGCTCTGCAGCAGAGGGGAAATGACTGAGCTTCCCCGTAGCTCAGTTTGTCTAATGAGACTTTCTGAGTTTGCACACTTGCCAACAGGAGGTATTTCAGCCACTATAATCCACCCACTTATTTTGACTGTACCCAAACACACTAACTATGCCTTGTGTGAATCATAATGAAGGAATACGCTCTGAGGTAGCTCTTCATTTTGATGGCAGATTTCTGCCTTACTGGAACTTGTGCAGAACACAGTTTTAGTGTACATGAGTCAAAGCACAATGGCATGAATCCTTGGATCTGGATCCTGTGCAGTTTTGGAAAATGTAAGGCGGAGGTATTTTTCTCAGAAATGGTTTTCAAAGCTTTCATTTGTTCCATAGATTGAATGCATCTAGAAGTCGGGACAGAGTCCCAGCTAGCTTTCTCACGTGCAACTCTTGGCTGGCTCCGTGCACAGATTTGGCAGAAGCTCCTTTTGTCTGGACTGTTCCTCGTAGCAACACATGGTGATAAATTAAAGCAAATAAGTTGGGAGTGTGGGGGAGCCTGCATTTACAGGTCAGTGTACTAGGGGGCTGCCTCTGTCCTTCAACTTTCTTCTTGTTCACTCCTTAAGGGAGGAGGGTATGGCTTTCCTCCCAGGTTTCAACCTCACCTTCCTTCAAGATAGAAGATTATGGCAACAGTCTTTAAGGCCAGCAATAGAAGCAGTGGTGTGAATCATAAATAACCCTACCATGGAACAAACTGTGAAGAAAACCCCTAAACTCAGGGCTCCACACAAAAATACGTTTTTAAATAGGTCCAGAAATCGCTGTAGTGTGATGCTCTGTGTCTTCAAATCATCTTCTACTCCTCGGGAGGATAAGGAGGTGCTGACTGAGGGGAGAGAGACACACTGGAGGTAAGCTTTGGAGCAGGCAGACGAGAAGGGACGAGGACAGGAACGACCACATTTGGACACAGAAGAAGATGATCTCATTGGACAACTTCTCGTCTCGCCCCCTCTACTCATGACACTCCATCTTCAGCAGAGATGGTTTGCCCCAATGACCCACGCTTGGGAAGCTGCACGTGCAGAACAACATGATTGGGAGGCTGTGTGTGTGTGTGTGTGATCCAACGGAGCGGGGGTGTAGGGTTGTGGCAGCACAATGCACTTCTGTGTTTGGTGGTATCGTCGGTAAGCTGCTCACATCTGGGTGTTTTTTACGAGAATCTGAGAAACACAGGAAGTCGGGGCTCGCGTGTTAGCGTGTGTTGGAGTGTGATGGAAAACCGAGGTGCTTTACAGCTATGTTTCGTCCTGATTTACACGTACCCCAGAGACCTGTGACAAGTCCCCGTGATGCAGTGAAACTGAAGGTTGCACAAGATGCTCTCGTAGCAGCTTGTGCTCCAACTACAAAGGGCTCTTTCAGTTCCAGGAAAATAAACCTCCCGAACTTTTGTTTTCACCAGAGTTATTTCTGTAACTCGCTCGAGTCATCAATCAATTTTGGGGGTTAGTTAGAGCAACTCTTTCGTTTTATTGGCACTTTCCTTTTAAACTTTACACCAAACAGGACAGATACGAACACTCGTATGTACAAGATGAAACTACAGCGGAGCTGTGCTTTCCAAACCCGCACTGCTTTCCATTCGTTTCATGGAATGTGATGTTGGTTTTTAGCCTGAATGATGGTTACTTTACCACAAAGGTTACAATAGCGTTCTGTGACTGACCCGTGACTCTAACTGCATCAGTGGATAAGCTGTACAATATCACAAACGACTGTCTTTGGATGCTTTTTCTGTTTTGTGGGTGTCTGTTAAGCATGTCTGCTGAGTCAAACTGCCAACCTCAAAAATAAATGTATCCTCCATGTATGATAGAAAAACTACAGGATAATTGACTCAATAAATCTTGGTTTATTGTCCCTGATTCTGTGTGTGCGGGTTCTGCACACACTTGTTGCCACAATCTGGAGCTGTTGCTGTTTTCCTCTGTTGCTTTGGCACAACTCCTGACACACAGTTGAGTTTTCCAAGCTGGTTGAAATCCTTCAAATGAGTGCATTACTTGTGCACAACATGCCTTCTCATAGAAGAGGAGGAAGGATGTGTGGCAGTGCAGCAAACGAAGAAGACGTCAGAATATAAGAAGATGCAAGAAAAGGTGCGGATGATACTTGTTGCATAAAAGAAGCACATCTCTGTGTGCTTTCTGGGTTCCTTCCAAAGTCCAAGGACATGCAATAAGTGGGGTTGGGTTAACTCGTGGTTTGGTGGTCTGTCTCTCTGTGTTACCCCTGAAACAGACAGGTGAGAGGGTGTACCCCACCTGTCAGGTGCCTTAACCACCCCGCGATCCTGAAGTGGATTGGTGGAAGAAGACAGATTATGTTATAGTTCACTACCATTTGATCCTAGGGAGAAAATACAACACACATGCTCTTCTCTAAGAAAACCCTGTACTGCTGAAATCAGCATCGAAAAGTTTGTTACTTTTGCTCCTGTATTGTAGTCCTAGAGGAGCCTTTCACCGTCAGTCAAAGTAATTATGCTGTAAGAAAATTTAGGAAAGCCTCTAGAAGCGTCAATCAGTCAGAGACAATGTCTAATGTTGCCTACGTTGACACAGTGTCAAAGGAATTTGTCATTTTAGTGGAACTGACTTGTTCATTGAAGAAGAATGACGTATGTCTGAAACTGACTTGATCGAACGAAATCCCTCTCTCTCCATTCCCAGGGCTCAGATGCCAACGCATGCCTGTCAGTCTAAAGACAGCTGTTTCTCAGCATCAGGGCAAGAACATCTCTGGTGGCGATTCTGTAATTACGGTTATTGCAAGACGAGGTTTTAAAGACAACCCTATACGATCCCCAGCACAGCTGCTCTGCCCAGGACTCTCAGTCGGCTTCTAACAAGAGCGACTTGTTTGGGAAGTGACACACATATTTTATTGTTATCAATAAATGTGACTCATTCGTTAAACCAGCCTGTTTTCACACACATTCAACATTCCTTCTTCAGAACATGTGTACATTTCCCAAATCCTGCCGGGCCTTCTGCACAAAAATGAGTCGTGCATGAATTCCTGGCAAGCAGGAGATTCCAGGAAGAGTTACTTAAAAAATATCACGGCCATCTGTGTGGATACAACAGTCATCACAGACGTGTGGGTAACGTGAAGAAAGTCACAAATGTGCTGCTAATTACACAAACCTCTGCGTTCCACAGGCCAGACGTGAAACATAAAAATGCTATCTATAACCCTGGAAACCAGGGTGCTAGAAGTAGGCTGTGTAATTAAGGCGGAGGAAATTGGAAATGAAAAATGGAATTCCATAAAGCTGCAATTTGTATCCAACTGCACTGAATTATCCGGTTAAATGGTGGAGTCTCGGCAGACGTTGAATTTGGGAGTTAGCACATTTGGGAAGACAACATCTAGACTAAGTGTGTAGGTAAGCCCTGTGAGCCTGCTAATGTTAAAAACCATTTTAAACTTCAGAATCTGCTCAACACATCTAAGAAAATCAAACAGAGCCGTACAACCGACTACGGGCAGAGCTACAATACCAGAGCGCTGCGCTAGTTCAACCAGAACAAAACTGAGGATCATACATTTGTTTTTTATTGGGTCGTTTTCGTTCAGTCTCGCCAAACTATAGTTTCTGTCCTCAGAGGAACAACTACCCAAAAGGTCATATGAATATGGTTCTTTTACACGTTATGATAAATCGCCTGTCAACAACTTTTTTTTACAGGTACAGCCTTTGAGAGCTTGGATGACATTTTATAAAGAAATCAGTTCTGGTGTTAAAGTTGAAGCTGAGAGCTTTGGTGAAGATTAAGAATGTTTTCTTATCTGCTGACTTCTGGAAAATAATTCATGCCTTCATTTCACTCAGGCCTGATTACTGCAAGAGCCTTTATTTTGAAAGGCTCTGCTTTCTCCTCTACTTGTTCAGGTTGACGCAGTTTGACTACTGACTGTGAAAGGAAAGATACATTCTGAACAGAGATGCATTTACAGCTACAGCCAGTTTATAATCACACATTACTCTGTCGTGCAAAACTCACACCAGCTGATTCAAACTGCTGTGCTATGCTGTTCTTTAGCAGTCGTTTATAAACTGAGAGATTTTAACAAGTCATGAAACCCTTGGTATAGAAGAAAGGTAGCAGAAACGGTGTGGGTGAGTTTGATGTTTGAGATCAGTTTCTGACACATTAGTTTCAGAAGAGCAGAAATGTCAAAATAAAATGAGCTCCATGGTAGCATGGGGCCATCCTTGATGACTCTGGTAACCTGACGGGGCTTTATTTCATCTTCAGTCGTAACATTGTTCGACCTTTGACACTGATTATTGCGGCCACGGAGGCCAGCGGACGTGCTTTCACAGTCACACACTCCACTGTTTTAGCACCTTTTCCATCAACTAATCACTGAGCTGTAAAGTTGCCTCTCAGTAAACTGATCACATGGTATCGCAGCAGTTTGCATTCCTTATCCGCCATCAGTAAAGCTAGCTTGGGAAGTGGGAGGGTAAGTTTGGTCCAGCTTTGCTAAGCTCTCACACTAATCTATCACTTCACGTCCATGCCCCTCGGGAGCATGACTTCACAGCTCCTGCCAAAGCACAGATTTTACTGCACATCTGTGCATGCTCTGCCAAACGGGTCAAAGGCAGTTTTTCTTCACCCCGCCCTCCTGGCCTTCTCCTAAGGTCCATCGTTACTTATGGTGGCGAGAGATCCTGTTTTACACCTCTGAGCCTGTGTGTGTTGTTCTCTCTGTTTGGATCTAGGTTCAAGTGTATCTGTCTCGCTGTGTGTACAGTTAAGCACGAGTGTGTGTGTGTGTGTTAGTGGGCTTGATGGAATGTGAGTATGTGTGAAGGGTCTGGCAGGGGCCAGGCGTGACTGATGAGCTGACTTTGGCCTACTAAAGCAATGAAGCTGAACGCACTGTATGCTACTTAATACACACATTGACACGACTCTCTTGCTCCCAAAGTGGTGCTTAACAACAATGTTTTCAGTGTGTCTTGCACGTATTAACTTTATACGGAAAACCCGCACACTGAGCAGTAATCTCATAAAGACAAACATGATTTCACACACTCTGTATGTGAAGTAAAACACTCCACTCCAAACACACATCCTGAGTGGTCTGTAACTAAGCCCAGCAGACTGAGCTGGGGCAGCCAGACTCTCCACTTTAATCCTGACAAACCCTGTGACCTGAACACTGTCTCAAGCTCCATACACTACCATTACACCGGCCTCACTGTTATTCTGGCTTGTATGAGACTAAGATGGGATACGTACTTGTGGACCTTTTTTTAAACAGGATCACAGAGTAGAGTGAAGTAAGGCCTCGAACCATTCAGAGGACTAAATTTACGCCACTTCTGCACTTTCCATTACAACAGTGAAAGCTGATTATTTGGTTTTTACTAGTAAGACAACATATAAGGTGATAAATGGACATCACGTTCTCAAGCAAACGGCTTGAATTTGGATAAAGAACTGAAGAAAAAGAAGCCATCTCATGTTTAGGACTTTTTTACGTTTTATATAATTTGTCATGGTCCTGGCTCATTTGACCCACTGTTTTGTATTCTTGTAGTTTCATGTGATTTTGTATCATGTTTTGTCTATTTTGTTATTATTGTGGAAGAGCCTGGCTTGTTCTGTTAGTTTTGTTTATTGGATTTTGCCCCAGTGTTGTTGCCCCCAGTGTCTACCTGGTGTGGCTGTGTTTGTATAGTGCTGTGACTTCCTGCACCTTGTTTCCCTCCTTGTGTTTTATTCCATCATGTTTATCTATGTTCCCCCATGTCCTCTCTCTCCCTCCAGTCTGCATCTCTGCAAACTTCCTGTTTTATTTTGATAGTCTTCTGTCAGTGTGGGTCATGTTGTGTTTCCTCTTCCCCTGTCTCGTTATGGTTATTTGCGTCAGCTGTGCTTCCCTCATGATCCTGTGTATTTATGTCCGTGTCGCGTTGTCCCTCATGGCTGTGTTGTTTTGTATCGCCCTTCCCCCCTTTCAGCAAATAAAGCTGTATTTTGCGTTTAGGTCCCGTTCCTGTGAGTTTGCGTTTGGGTCCTATTCCTGCCTGCACGCAGCCGCTTCATTCATGATTTTTACAAGATGTCATTTTACCATTTTACATGAATTTGGTACCCGACTATTTCCAGGAACAGATAAGGGTTTTCTGCTTCTGAAATACTAGACGTGCTAAAACACAGCTAGCAGTGCCTACTAGCTAACAGCTGTCTGTCAGTTTGCTAAGCTAATACGCTGCTGACTATGTCCTGCTTAGATATTGAGTGTATTTAGTTTTGAGTGGTTTTAATCTTCTAATGCAACTCTTGGGAAAAGTGAAAAAGGGTGTACACGCACAAGTGACTTCATTTGATTTATTTAATCAACTGCTGCGAATGTCTCATCAGCCAATCACATGGCAGCAACTCAGTTTGTATGTAGACTTGGTCATGATGATCTGCCGGAGTTCAAACTGAAGAACGGTGATTAAAGTGACTCTGAATGTGTCGTGTGTGTTGGTGCCAGCTTGGCTGGGCTGAGTCTTTCAGAAACTACTGATCTACTGGGATTTTCCACACAGTCACCTCTACGGTTTACCAGGAATGGTCTGAAAAACAAAACATATCCTGTGAGTACCAGGAAAACGCTTTGTTAATGCCAGAGGTCAGATAAGAATGAACAGCCTGTTTCACGCTGATGGACGGGGAGTCACTCCTGCAGACTAAGAACACGACTTTGAGGCTACAAATTAGCGCACGCTCACCAAAGCTGGACCACAGGTTGCCTGGTCTCCATTTGTGCTTTGGCATTAAGATGGTCGGGTCAGAATTTGGTGTAAACAACATGACAGCATGGGTCCAGCCTTGCGTCAGCGGTGCAGGCGGATGGTTGTGGTAAAACACAGAGGGGGGTATTGTTTTGATACTTATCAAAAAGCATTAAAAAGCACAGCCTGCCCATGCTGACCGCCCCTTTATGACCACAGACCACATCTTCTGATGGCCGCTACCAGCAGGATAAGGCGCCATGTCACAAAGGTCATACTCAGTTTAGAAAGTGGAAATCTAGAGATTTCTTTGCAAAGATGCAAAGACATCTAAATGAACTGATTTAGTGATTTATCTCAACATCTGTAATCATCACAGCTGTATAGTAACATAATAGGTGTAGTGAGACAAGAACAGAATCAGTGTCAGAAAACTCTCAAAAAGATATTTCACTACTTTAAATGTACCCACTGATGGAGCCTATTTACTGTGTGTGTGTGTGTGTGTGTGTGCGTGTGTGTGTGTGTGTGCGTGTGTGTGGGAGAGTGTAAATACTGACCTCCTGCTCCACAGCTGGGGGAAAGCTGGCCATTTGAGCAGGTACACATGTTGGGTCTGGAACAGAAGCCATCGCCACAAGAATTCCTGCAAATCGCTGGAGAGACAAAAGAACGAGACGGAGCGCAGAGGAGAGGAGATTTAATTTCTTTATTTTTCATGCTTTCG
Source organism: Hemichromis elongatus (assembly GCA_015108515.1). NCBI lineage: Eukaryota > Metazoa > Chordata > Actinopteri > Cichliformes > Cichlidae > Hemichromis > Hemichromis elongatus. The sequence goes on from VUQR01001200.1 coordinate 10,785, forward strand.
ACCACACATAATAGCACAAACCAAATCGTCCTATGCCTATTTGCCATCTTCTCCGCTGAGTTTTGTGGTATTATATCAAAAAAGGATTTGGGGGACTTACGGACAATACACTGGTTTCCTCCCGGCAGAGTCTTCCAGCCTGGACAGCAATATGAATGGAAGCGAGAGCCACACACATTGGGTCTGACAGGAAGAAGAAAGGACAAACAAACACACTCCTTACTACTCCCAACAAACTTCAGTAAACCCTTAAACAAATACACACATATCAGCTCATTTCTGAGCAGCCTGAAACCTGCTCCTGTCTCTGCCTTCAGGAAAAAACAAACAAACGTTCATATGAAAGCATTGTTAAGTGATGGATCGAGGTCTTCTCAGACTTGGTAGGAGGGAAGGAAATGCAAGGGGCCTTCTTCCCAGTGCTTTGTTTTCCTTCGATGCTAAGCTTGGAAGGACAGGATGTGTAAAGTCCTCCTTTCTCGCCTGGCTGCCCCGTTTTTTGGCAAATATCCAGTGGTGCTCTTAGTTGGCTCTGATCCTTACTGGTAGAGAGCAAACTTTGACCCTGTCTGACAGATGCAACACTCATCACAGCTTATGGGCCGCTTGTCTGGCCTTAAAGGTTAGCCACAAAGTTTTCCTCTGAGGAAATGGCTAAACCACATCTAGAATGGACTGGGTGTGCTCACACACTCACACACACACACATAAACATGCCGTCAGGACTGAGGTCTGTGACTGTTTTACAAGCTAATGAGAGGAGCACTACAATCTCAGTCATCCGTGAATAAAAACACCTCTTTATATATTTAAAGAAAGAGGAACGGTCCAAACGGGCATCAATCCTAAAAGCTTCATGCGCTGTAAGAAAGCAAGCGTGTGCACTCAAGTCAGTGTCAGTCAGCTCTTTAACCAACTGAAAGGATTCCAGCTACGTGGCTAAACTAATTGTGACCTTCCAGAGTGTATAATGTCGAGTGTTTGCGGTCATCCAAGTTGGTCATCTGCCGATGGCACGACTAAGAACCGACGGACCGCAGTGTGGCGAGTCGGGATAAAGCCTGATCCAGATGCTCATAGTAAAATACTTTGCCACAGGGATCGCATCTCGTCAGCCTGGACAGTTTTCTACCCCGGCACATAATTTATCGTGTTGTGACAAAATAACCTTTTTTAAAAATAAAACTAGATTACTCAAAGTTTGTTTTTAATACAAACACGAAGCAGTTAAATCAGACTGTTAAAAAAAGTTGTCAGAGCTGAGATGTTCTGCTGAATACTACATTTCCCATGATGCAGCTCAACAAGTCTTTTATTAGGACTTATTGGCACGCTTAATGTCTTTCAGATCCCAGTTTTCCAGAGCTAAAAGTCGTCTTTGCCCCGTTTCTTTCTAAGAACATCAGCTCAAAAGAAGAAATCTCAACTTAAGCAACGGTAAATGGTCTGAGGTCTACCTTTCTTTTATTAACCACTTAAAACCCTTCACGCCACATTAACATACACGTTCATATTTATTCCATTCAACTATAACACAGTCACACACACACCAACAGTGTGTATGTCATTACTTGCATGTACCAGGTGGATAGAAAGAAAAAAGAGGTTCTGAGCGGTTCAAATATGGACGTTATTTTTATTTTTACTGCAAAAACAGACAACAGCGCAATGGTAAGGTGGAAACTGCAAGCTCTTTGTAAGTATCTGCACAGACAGTATGCAAACACCAAGCTAGCCAAAAACACAACAAAGCTGGGTGCGTGCCGAGCAGCCAGACGCTGAACCCTGGACAGAAACCAGGAGCAGTGACGAGCAGTCAGGTGCGCAGCCTCCGTTTCTACCTGTTCACGTTTCTACAGCAGAACCACAGATTGCTGTAAAGTCTCTGTGGGCTGATTTTCACCTTTGCTGTTTGATCAAACATAAAATAAGATTGTATGTGTGTCCTGGAAAAGGGACTTGTGTTGGTGTGTGTGACTGTTGCCTTTAAATCTATACTGGTAACAGTATACTGTCATTTTACCGAGTAACAAGAAAATAATGTAACCAATACGGTAACTACTTACGTACTGCATTACTTTTAAAAAGTAACTTTTCTTGAGTAACACTTCACACCAATGCAGGTGTCTGCCTTTCAAATCAGTTTCACTTTATGAGACGATTGCTAGTTCAGTTTGCAATAGCACTCATTCGCTCGGTCAGCAGGTGGCGCTATCTTCGTACACTGGGGAGTAGACTACCATTAAACCAAACAGCAGAAGAAGAGAGCATCTGCACATGCGCGGTACGTAACTATCTTTTTTTTTCGTTTTTGTCTACATTATATTGAAATGTTTCGTTACTGCAATCATTTTCGAAGTACTTAATATTTTTAACATTTTAACAGATACTCTGAACTGTAACTATTGTAAACTGCTTCGAGAGGAAGTAGCGGCCTTTCGCACATGCGTGGTACGGATTGACAATCAGCCTCGTCTGTTAGCTTAGCTTAGCATTCACGCTCAAAATCAATAAAGCAGTTAGTTTATCCGCTTTGTACGGAGTCACGTGCCAGACTAAAACCATGGGAGAAAGATTTGAGATAGATTTTAAAACATTTTTGGGGGAAGCTTGTTGATTTTAGTGATGGAGTGAATTAAAAAAAAGACAAACCAGTAATAGTCAAGTTGATGTATTTGTAGTAGCCAATCCGCTGCAGCACAACAGTACAGCTTAACCTTGATTAATCCCAAAATAAAATTTGAAATTAAGGCGTTCACGGTGATAAACTTAAGTTGCTCCTGGGTGCTTACCCCACCTGACTGGGCAGCATCTGCAAGAATCCTGGATTTACACCAGAAAGATGACAGCTGGAGTCTGAGTCTCTGATATATGGAGAACAGAGCACACCTCCAAACACATTCCCAGATGGCACTGGGGGACAACAGGACAGAAAACCAGGTGGGCAGGCAGACGGGAGATATTTATGAAGGTAGAATGAATGGTCAGACAAAGAAAGGAGAGAGACACATCAAAGAAAAATGAGGAAAATGCAAGAATTAGCAAATTCTTTAGTGGTGTTTGCAGAAACCAAAATGTGACCTTTGCCTTTAGAGAGAAAGCGTGAAACGAGCGAAAGGAACTGTGATTAGGAAGAGGAAAGGCTGGCTGGTGGGAAAGGAACAGGAGATCAGTGGGAGAGAAAGCAAACAAGTTTATGTTGAGAAAAGGGGAAACGGGAGAAGGAATGGGGGTGGAAATCAGAGATATGAAAACGAAGCAAAGAGCAGCATGAGTCAGACGAGGCCAGACCCTGAGTGGGGGTTTCTGCTGCAAACACACAAACCAAAGCGCAGAAATGGATACAGCAAGAATCAAACGCCTGATGAGCACTCGTGGCCAAATTGTTCCCTGATCCATTCCTTCACGCAGCGCCGACGGTTTTCCACCGACCTGAGCGATGTCAATATCCAAAGAGTTACGAGGCTATGACCCCGAGGTCACAAGCTCTGGTTTGTTTTCTTTTTCCTCTGGGTCAGCGCCTTGTCTCCCGTTGCCCAGTCGAGGCTTTACAGGCCGAACCAAACACAAAATGAAAAACTGCCATAAAAAGGAGTTTAAGCCCCAGGGAGTTCCCCCAACACTGAAACGTCCCACTGCTCTCAGAGCTAAAACTACAACAGACGAACTCTTCTGTGGCCGTGTTGCTGCCTTTGAAGTTGACTCCCGGCCCGTGGATCGCTCATTAACTGCCATTAATAATAACAAAAGGGAAATGGCTGCCACCTCATCCAAAGGAAAACAAAGAATGAAGGCAAAGTTATAGGGAAGTGGCCCAAAAGCAAGAAGAACCAGCAACCTAATCTGTGTCGGCCAGTACCGAGCAGCAGGGCTCCAGTGACCCACGAGGACAGCCTTTACACACAAACACTGAACGTCCACGGCTGCCACAGTTCCAGGTCAGGTGTGATCGTACTGGTCACAGGTCCAAGGCCTTCCATCTGCCCGGTACATAACTCCTCCAACTGCCCCGGCCTGTTTCTCTACAAACGGCTCAATGAGTGTGATGATAAAGAAATGTTGAGTAGAGAAAACGAGGCATGTGCAACGGACAAAGGAGGAAAAACTCTGGCTCTCTCCCAGCTCATGCGAATGACATGTCGGCTTTAAGCCCTTAAATAATTGCAAAATTATTCAAGATTTAAAACACAGGACAGAAACTCCAAAAAGCTCAAAACTGAAGAACAGAGCAGACCAGGTTTATATGCTGCGTTGGTTTCTTTATCGGTCTGTCGATGAAGGTTGATTGATTGAGACGATGGAAGGCCTGACTGATAGACGTCTTTTTCAAACTAATTTCTCAAACATGACATTTCTGAAGATGTTGCTGGATCTCTGCAGCAAAGTTTTCAAAGTGACACATTAAAGATTTAAAAAACGGGTTGAAGTGAGAGTGAAAGTGGAGCCGAGCGGGTACAGAAACGACCGTGAATCAGTGCATTTTATTAGATAACTGCTGTCAGTCAGAAGGACTGATGGGAGATAAAGTTTTACAGCACAGTAACGTTGTGCGTTCGGTGGTTTTGTAGACAAGCCCAGAGGGAATATTTGTTCTTCTTCTTTTTATATAAAAAGAAGTGCTTATTTTTTCTCTGGGCAGAGATTATCCATGAAGCTAAAAGTGCTTCTTGTCAAGTAATGTGGTGACTAATTTAACAAAGGTAATTGTAAAACAAATACAGCTGTGCACACAAACGTGCTGGCTGTTTCTTTTGTGGGTGAATTTGTTACACTGTGTGTGACGCTGTGTGTACATATCAAAAGAAGGAAGGAAACTTGTGGCTAACTCTTTTTACGCAGTCTGACACTAAGCAGGAGCCACTTTAATGGCAGACCGCATGCCAATCAGCTGTCCCCGATAATCCTGTCAGCTCACTCTTGGTCTCCACACACAGTAAGCAGGAAACACACACGCATGAAATCCTAAAACAGAACCTAATGTGCACAAAAGAGAAACTCGTGCCAAATATAAATTGTAGAGCAATATGTTTTTACCAGGGCCTTTCTCTCCTGTGCTGTGGGAGCACTCACACTCCTGTAGGTCTGAGCTCAACTGTTTTCCTTTTTAAATCCAAAATTGTTCTGTTTCAAATCAGGCACATGCCAAGGCAGTCTGTAAATAGAGGACCCCGTCCAGGCCATCAGGGTGGTATTGACATTATCCTGGAAAGCTCCGGAGTAACTAAATGTAATTCTTTGGTTTGAGGCTGACTGACGCCAACTTGCCAGCATCTAAGGCGCCTCATGTCAGCAGAGCCGGGTGGAGTCGCCAAGCAGGGCTAAGTTAAAAAGGTGGTCGTCTGTGAAGAAAATCACGGAGCAAGACTTTTCAACCCTAACATGCGAGCAGTCTTATTAAATGATAAAGAAACTTATTAGAGTCGGCTGGTCTCGCACTTTCCTTCTGCCGACCAGGTAGTCACAGGTTCAAGTAAAGCAGGTCAGATGGCGGTTCGCCGTGTGACACAGAGCCAGCCAGCCGCAGGTCTCATTCGATACGGCCTTTAAATAAAGCGGTGCCAGGGTGCAGTGTGCTGCGGGAGCCCATAAATCAGCCAGTCACCATCAGACCGAGCACTACCAGAGACAGACCAGGGGATCTGGAGCTCTAGCCAGCAAATAAACACTGCACCTCAGCCCAAGGCCAACGTAATGACCATCATTAGGCTAACCTCCCTGCATCACCCACACAGAGAATCTGTGAAAGCCGTACTGAGTTACTGACAGCCTACTGCCATTAGTGCAACTCTCAGATGAATACGCAGCAGTAAGACCCAGTGTGAATGAATTGCCATGAAACTCAACAAACATTCACTCTACACGGAGCCGAGCCAAAACACTGACTCATCACAAATGAGATTTCTTCATTTTCAAGGCTTCTGTCCAGAGGTGCTCGGTGGCTCGTGTGTAGATGACTAATTTTACCCGATTTCGCTTTTGGCCAACCACCCCCAAAGTGTAACTGGAACTAGATTCAACACTTGGGCTTATGAGCTTTGGCCAGACTGCTGCAATACACGGGAGGCACCTTAAAAGTTTCACAATAATTTAAGTGACAGTTACCAGGCACACAAAGTAATCCAATAAAAATAATCAGAAACGATGTCCAGCGATTTGTTAAACCGCGTTGGTTTGTGGTTCTCGCCGTGGCCCGAGGCCCGGCGTGCGAGCGGACCTCCTTTAGCCTAAACACACCCCGAGTTTCAAAGCAAACACGCTGTGTGTTTTCATCACGTATTTACTTCAGTGCGACTATCACTGCATGAGCATTTTATTCCTAACGCTGTGGTGTTTCAAACGCTTAGCAATGTAATGGAAAAAGTCTGCAGGCTTTTGTTACTTGTTCTCATGAAACCGCACACTGTTGGAGGGAGATGCTGTGCTATTGTGCAAGGCTCTCCTGGTTTCTTGACTCGCTCTCCCCTGGCCTGTCACACTAACTGTGAATGTGAATTATTGTTAAGTACTGATCGCATGCTCCGAGCTGGTCCGTGGTGATATTTGTGTCAGGCAGGATAACTCTGAGAGCTGATAAGAAGGAGGAGGAGTGTATGAGCTCAAACTTTGGTATATCTCCTTTAAAGCATGTCATGGAAAACACTTTTCACATGAGCCAGTTTGAGTGACGGGGCAGACCGAGCTATTTCTGGACATGTTTGGAGAGAAAACACCAGCTCCATGACTCCGTGACGCCGCCCTGCACTTCTAATAAGCCACAACTCAAAATGTTCAGCTTTACGCTCATATGTTGCATCTTCTTCTTCTTTACTCTTTACTCTGCTCTGTTGTCTTTCATTCCAGCTCCACGTTATCCCTTCAGCTGCTTCGTCACCTACAACGGTGAAACAAATGCCCTTTTCATACCCCTCCCCCCCGTGGGTGATACGAATACCTCATTTCCTGTGACTTGGCACTGAGGGAACCATAAGCTGGGACAGATGGGAGACTGATTGGAATAACTGATGCAGACACTGAAGCTGGCTTCGACAAAACACTCTTTGTTTTTCAAGAAGAGGTGAAATATAGAGAGAAAAGGCTTTGATGCACTGACGTATATACTCCACACCCTGATTCGTGGTGTTTAGGTAACAAAGTGAAGGAGCGCAGGAGAGACATGAAACAGGGGTGAGCGGCTGCAGCTGGCGAGATGTCATGTGACTCGTGCTCAGAAAGACAAATAAACAGCACGTACATATGTTCACATGTACGATGCTGCACAGGTCAAATGAGCCCAAAAGTTTGGTGTCGAGGCCAAATAGAGCGAATCTATTTGCTCTTTGGCATTTTTCAAACCTTCAACTAAAGAAATTGGAACGAATGCCGTGTTTCTGCGACAGGCTGTGTCTGGTCGCACAAAGGCACAATTTCAAATAGGATTTGTAACAAGTTGTTTTTTACATGAAGACGCAACACAGGCTCATCCTCTAAGTTAGATGCCTTTTTGTGCACGCATGATTTAAAGGTCAGCGTAACGTAGTTCAACAATGAAAAAATCAGTCCTCAGAAAGCAGCCAATGCCCAAAGAAAAACTTTGAAAGCCCTTCAAGAAACCCTGGAGAACTACAGCTCCACACCACTTTAAAAAACTTATATGAGTGTCTGGCTCCTGGGAAGGAAAATATAAAGAAACGAATAGTGGCCCAATATTATCGCGCAGCGCGGTACCTCCCAGCATACACGAGTTTCTCTATTAAATACTTAAACTTAAAGCACGGAGGCCGATAATCTCCCTTACATTCCTGAACAACTTTGTACAGCTTAACCAGTACACTTCAGGGTATTTGGGTCACGACATGTATAGAAGGCTGTGCTGTCCTCTCTTTCCCATTAAAAATGGCCGTATGTTTCAATAAATACAGGGCCTAATAATGTCAAATGTCCTGTTTTTGACAAAACAATGCTGTAGTACTCAGCAGCATAATTCGGTATAAGGCGAGCTTGGCCTCAGCCCAGAAAGCACAGCAGTTGAAGTACAGCTGCCAGGAAAGCAGAGAAGCAAATTACTCTGCTATCTTGAATCCTTCTCAGATACAGTTACAGATGTCGTTGACTACATGAACTCTTAGTTTCAGCAGTTTTCACATTTCTGCCTGCAGTGCAATGTGACTACATTTACATTACACTGTATTATGTTTGATGCTTATTTGTGATCGGCCATTGACAGTAAAACACACAGATTCTCACCCTCTCAATGTCTCCTGGCCGCGGCGTCGAACCCGCTGCACCTCCCTCTGGTCCACGGTGCCGGTGAAGCGGCTAGCTTGGTATGGTCCATTCCCAGTTTGACTGCAGGCCACGTGAACCGCCCCAAGGCACATCACCACCCATCCCAGCAGAACCTGAGTCAGCTTCCCAGATCCCATTGGACGGCTATACCTCCGACTGAGTCCCTCCTCTGCTAATGCTCACTCCGTGACTCTTCACTGTATGGACCCAGACTGAGCAGCAGGATCTAGACCTGGATCCAGACCAAATCACAGTGTGCACTCCACAGTAAGGGCTAGACAGAGGAAGAGAGGATATTAAAGTTAAGAGTCAAGTAAATCACAGACGTTCAGAAAATTATTTAAATCTAACAGAAAACATCTTTCCCATCACATTTACTCTACAGCCCTCTGAGAAAGGCCTTTTAGCGCTTTTACCTGCATCACCTGTGTTCATTTGACAAACTAGATGTAACACTACTAATTACAGAAAAGTTTATCTTAGATATTTTTCACCGAATCCGATCACCCGGGTATTCGTTCAATTTAATGTTATTTATACAGCATCAACTCAAAATAACAGTTGCCTTAAGGCACTTTATATAGTAAGGTAAAGACCCTACAGCAATAAAGAGAGAACCCCAAGAACAATCAGCAAACCCCCCATGAGCAAAACCTTGATAACGGTGGGAAGGAAAACCTCCCTGCTAACAGGAAGAAGCCTCCAATACGTCCAGGCTCAGGGAGAGGCGGCCATCTTTGAGACCGGTTGGAGTGAGTGGTTTGGTCAAGCATCGGTTCTTCAGCTGGCTCATATTACATTTATCAAACCTTTATCGATTATTTTTGGCTATTACAACTGTTTCTTTACAGTGTTAGCTTGTTGAACTACCTCAGTATCTCATGTAGCTAGCAATTTTAATTATTTTCAATTTTAGCTGTTGTATGTGTTCCTCCACTTCTATTCAACATTTAGTTTCTACTAAAATGGTTTTAACTTTCAAATGACATCTCATGCATGACCTTACAGTGCTTCTGGTACAAGGTTTCCTATCGGGTCTTCTGAGAGCACCAAGGTTACATCCAAAGGGCGTTCACAGTGACCTGCTAGTTTAGCTACGTTAGCTCGATTAGCTACAGTCCACTACTGTTACAGTAGAGGACAACAAGGAAGACGGTGGATTTATGCTTGTATGATTGAACTATGTACAAATGTAACTACAAACTACTGTAAATTCTGACTTCTAGCACTCTGTTTTCAGTAGACTGCACTTCAAAGGCATCTCATAAGAAGTTTATCACTCAACAGACACCAGAAACTGGAAAATAGGTCATAAACTGATTAGGGAAATGTGCTCCGTGTCAAACAGAACAACGCTGTTCAGTGTTATTTACAGACATTAAAAAGGGCGATAAAGATTTTACTGATTTAAATTAAAACAAACAGAAGGAAAAAGTTATGTTTGCCTTTTGGGGCACCGGAGCATGAAGAAGCTTTTACACTGCTGCCCCTTAAAGGACAGAGGTAGGGGAAACTTCAAATGTGTGTCAGTTACACATGTTACCTTTAACTTTAGCTAAGCTTTATTGTTGAAAACATAAATCTAACAGCTACTGAAGCACGTTTGCTGTGATTTCATTTACACACCGACTGGTTCAAATGGCTGCCTTCAGACCAGAGGGAGCTAGAGAGCAAGACTCAAGCCACAGGATTGAATAGTCATGTATAGTATCAGATGATCAGTCGGGTCAAAATGCGTTTCATCCCACATTTCACAACCAGAAAGAAAAGTAATCATTAACAAAGAACAATTAGCCATTTATTCAGTCATACGGTGATTTATGGAGCTTTGGTTTCTAAATGTAATTGTGCAGCTTATATAGTGCATTCAGCTAAATTCAAATGAAAAACATCCCGAATCAAATGAGCTTTACTTATCTCTTCTTTACCTCTTTACAGACTACGGGTTTAACAGGGAACTATGGGCCCCGCCCCCTGGTGATATACAACCTCAGCAAACCCAGCGTCCAACATATCTGGGCTGGACAGGGAATACAGGAGAATGTGGCCCCACATCCCTGTGACTCAGATTCATTTTAATGGAAGAGGAGAGATGGATGAGCAGTGAACTCAGTCAAGTATGCAGAGAAAAGACACAGGGAGAGGTAGCTGGCAAAAACAGGCAGGAAGAGACGGATGTTGAGGAAAAAAGAAATGTGAATGTAATTGTCCACAATTATACTATAATTCACATTTTTCCGTTTCTTTAAGGCAAACAAAAATGAGTGCTTCCAAACATGTATCTGGCACAACTTTTAGGCGATGTCTCTTTTAAAATCATCCATAGCATCGCTTTTTTGTTCTAAACACTGATTTAAAAAAATCCCTCGAAAACAAAAATGAATCCCAGAAATGTTGCGATCCTGCCTGCAGCTGTGCGTGGAGGCGGGATCAAAGCCGAACAAAAGAAACGCATGATCGGTGACCGAGAGCGAGCCGCGCTGAGCTGCTCCGAGTGTGCTGTCAAAATAAAGCAGGTAAAGCATCCATCATGCATTATCATTTAATCGTCGGACCGCTGGTGCAAAACATGCCCCACGCCACGCGTCACAAAACCAGACTATTTGCTTTCAAATCAAACGAAGCACCGGGAAGCTTTACACTCGTTTCCAACTAAACAGTTGAGGATTACGTGAGATTCAATACCACAATTAAATTTAAGCCAGCTGTTAATTCACTACAGGGGACCACAGATCATTTAGAGCAGGCTGTGTTATCTGTATATCTGCTTCAGTCCTCTGCTCTTAAAAAGTGCAAACCAGCCATTCAAGACATCTGCTGCAAGCTGACCAAAAAAAACCGCACATAAGAGTTTCCACGATACTGAAGCACTATAAAGAGATCTGCATGCCACCACAACTTTATGAATGGAGACAAAACGCAACTACTAGTTGAAACACAGCAGATGGAAAAATGGGTAAGTGCGCTTTTCACTCCGCTATACGCTCCAAGAAACTTAAGCCCACACTAAAACTCAAACAGGGCGAGCAATGCATTATCTGCAAACGTGACTTGCCCATTTTTAAAAAATCAAAAAGCCGGCTTAGAGAGAAAAAAAAAGAAGTGCAGCATCCGTTAGCAATTCTTAGATTTTTCCATCTACCTTTGTGCGTCTTCAGTTGGCAGCCATGCATATAAAGAGATAATCTCCGTGAAACAACGGGCTTCTGAAAGAATGGTCACTATCGGAGCCGGTGATAAGCACATTTGAGTGTTTTCATTAGGTTACTAATACCTTGCAGCAGTTGGAGTGCCTTGGCGTCGAGGAGCCCCGTCGGAATTTGAGACAGGATATGTGCCCCCGAATGGAATATTGAACTATAGCCTTGTGAGAAAAGTTAGGGAATTGCCCTGTTTGGGAGAGGGGAGGGGACACGGAGTGAGGCAGACACTGAGCGAGAGGGGGGTAGTAACGGACTGCAGGACAAACCCACATTCCTCAAGACTCCTAGAGTTGTTATAACAGGGACCAAGCAGCTAAACCTCCACACTGTGGCTGACATAGCTCCACTATCATCACCCTGCACAAACGTCCCCTCCAGGCTAAACCAAGTGATGAGATAAGAGTCCCTCAAAGGAAATGATCCTGGACGCAGAACGAATCAGAACATCGGGCAGTGGAGACAGAGACAAACCTGCCAAGTGGTTTATTAGAATGATTAATCCTTAAAAATACTGACATTAGGGAGTTTTAGGTATTTCATGATTTTTTTTTAATTAAAACAATTTTTGGAAGAAAAAAAAAGAAACAGCCTCACATGTGGCTCTGATCCCAAACAATTAAATTTTCATTTACATCCAAGTATAAAGCCGGTGTTTCAAGTGTACACTGTTCAAACAGATTTATCTGTTTACTGCCTCAGCCTGCCAGCGACTGGGACAGACACATCCTCCTGCTTTACTGCCACAAGTGTTGGTAGGAAGTTAGCACTCATGGTTGGTTATATTGGCTAGGACAGCTGGGGAGATCTTAAATGTTGCTTAACTGGTTCAGGGCAGTTCTACAAAGGAGACTTTACTGGCTGAGAAAAAATGAGACAACAAGGTCTCATGAAAATGAAGATTCAGCTTGGCTTAAACAGCAGTCAGTGGCATTTTCACAGCTAATTCCCTGCTAAGGGGGAACGGTGGGATTGCAGATGCAATGTCAGTGAGCTTTGGGCCACTGTCTGATCAGTTTTCCTGCAAAGATGATAAAGGAGGTGAGCGCTTCAAAAAAAGTTAAAGTTACTCAAAAATGTTTCTCCTCTTAGACAGGAAGAGAAATCCATCACCAACCTGAACGAGTCCAGTTGCCTTCTTCTTAAGCAGTCAAGACGACCATGTGATGACCGCCACCCGACACTGACACAAGCAACGTTTCAACGTGTGTCACTTTATAAGATAAGAGATAAGATAACTCTTTACTGTCAGCGCACAGTCATACCTAGTACACCAGTACAACGTCACGCACTGGCACTACGCACACACAACACAACACAACACAACACAGTAACTCAAAGTGGAATTTTTAAGGTGCAAGAAAGGTATGAGCAAAGGAATAAATTAACGAATAAGAAGAACGGATGTATGTTTATTGCACATTGTGTTTATTATTATTGTTATTGCCCCCCAAAAAGTCCAGGGAGGTATCCAATCAGGTCAGCTGTTAGCACTGATTAGGCCTACTGGCTGTCCTTGAGTGTCTGTCTGTGACCTCAGCAGCCTGCATCTCCTCCCAGACAGCAGCAGCTCAAACACGCGGTGTCCTGGGTGTGTGCGGTCCCTCTGGAGACAGCGAGTGCTGTAAAGTCCTTCAGGGATGGAGGGGATGTCCAATATTAATGACCCTCTGAAGTACCTTTCTGTGTGCCGTGGTGCAGCTGGAGAGCCATACACAGATGCAGTATGTCAGCACACTTTCAATAGCGCAGCAGTAGAAGATGATCAGCAGCTCCTTGTTCAGCTCCATTTTTCGGAGGATTCTCGGAAAGCGGAGACGCTGTTGGGCCTTCTTTAAAACCGCCGAGGTGTTTGAGCTCCACTGGAGGTCCGTGTCTGTGTGCACACCCAGGAAGTTGAAACTGGACACCCTTTCCACACTCTCCCCGTTGATGCTGACAGGCTGCAGCTCAGACTTCCTCCTTCTGAAGTCGACGTGTAGATAAAAATGGAGGAGGATAAATGTATTCCAGACATTGACAATTATCATATCTGTTGAGAGTTAGTTACTGCTTTCGTGTTGCTGGACAGCAAGTCATCTGAATATCACAACTCTACTGTATGAACTAGTTTTGGAGAGCTGTCAGTGTGTTTTGATGGAACCACTAATGTTTCTGAATTCTCAGTGTTTAAGTGCTCCTTTGTCACGTGACCAGCACCATTAAGCCCTCAAATGACCTCAACTCTTTGGAGGAGAACAAGACGATTCGGTATTTACAGGGACATTTAGTCTCACACCGGTTTGGTCATAAATAGTCTTTTTACACAACACCTGGTACCTGGAAATCCTTTTTCTTTCCCGAAACATCCTCCGCTTGCAGACTGACAAAGGAATTTTGTGGTAACATCTTCAGCCACTTTTCAAGGAGAACATTAACAAAGCTGAATAATTACAACCATGTGCGCGATACTTTTTTGTCTCTGCAGGACACAGCCTGATCTAAATTTGCCAAACTGAATGCTGGCGGTGAGGATTTCCGGAGAAGAGATGATGTAAAACCACTTGGGATGTACTTAAATTTCACTGTTACTTATTTCCACATTGTGTTTGCTGATAAACTTTGTGTGCTCTTAGATTCGTTGGCACCAAACGCCTGACACAACAATGAAAGTATTAAGCGATATTCCCATTAAATTGGATTTTAGCATTGCTGTTTTCTCTCCTGGGAAGCTGAAACTTCCACACACAACCTCTCCATAGTTGCTTCATGCTGTTGGACATGGCAGTGCGTTCTAGTTGGGAACATGCAGCATGCTGTGGGAGCAGCTTTGGACATGAGCAGAGTTACCCGGGATGATTTGTAGTGTGTAGTCTCAGGGAGTCTCACAGGCTCACACTGACACAATGACAGACGTGGACGACTAGAAACAAAGACATAGTCCCTCAAGGAGTATTAGGCTCAGTGTGTGTGTGTGTGTGTGTGTGTGTGAGGCTAAACAAGACCACATTGATCTGGCTACAGTGAAAGCACACCACTGTCTGGAGTGCATTGTGCTTTTGGAGCCCAGGGAAATACTTTTACTAGCCCCCCCCCCGCACTCGCTCTCTGTCACTTTCCACACATACATTTGTATACATGTGTGTAAACACGCCCACACACAGGCCTAGCATATGTCGACCAAAGGTAAATATGCACAGCCTGAGGAGCAGTCGAATGAAATGACCAAAGAATGGTGCGCACTGATTTTTCCAGTTAAGGTCATTAGAGAGGGCGATGATGAGCTCAACACGTGCAAACTACAAGATAAGAAGGTAAAAGAAGCTTTCGGGTTTATTATTATTCCATGAACAATGGGTCCCTGTGAGACTTGTGGTCAGCGTTGTGGGGACTACATGGGCTCACGCTGACAATAGAAAGCCATTTGTTTCACCCAGCCCAGACTACATCATCTGTCTGGCTCAGAAGGAACAGGAATGTGGGAGATCAGTCGCTGGTGTAGAGTGGAGCTCGGGGTTCCTCTTGTAGCTGACATGATATGAAAGATGACAAGCAGTACAGAAACCAGATGATGTTTGGATTATCCTCACATGAACATCCCTCTGCACACAACACGCACACATAAAGCCTGCATACCCTTCAGTTCCCACACCTCACAGAGTCCATCTCCGTGTCAGCTTTGATCATCAATATCACACATAGATTCAGCAGTGTCTCTATGAATTGGTATGACTGTGTAAACTAAAAGGAATTACTTTTGCCTGCACTTGTGTACTAGCTCACTTCCCAAAACGATGCCGGATCTCTCCCAGTGCTAAAAGAAAGAACCACAAGAGACCACCAGTGCACGATGAAGGCTTTCAGATCATCGTTATCCCAGCCAGGAGAGCTGTTACTGAGCCAAATCACTCTCAGCGGAGAGATTCATGGGCAGAATTATTCATACTGTGCTGCTGCCCATAGAGGTAGACTGGTGCACGCGTAGGTCATCAGGGACTCAAGCAGCTTGGAGGAGTTATCGTGAAGGACTTACAAAAGCTACATGTTATTACTCTGTACAACCCTAAGCGGGCAACTAACAAATAATATTCACAAAGTTTTGCCATTATAATCTAAAACACGTGTCACATTTAAGGCCTTCGGGCCACATCCGGCCCGGCGTACATTTATATCTGGCCCACGAGATCATTTTATATAGCTGTATTATTATTGTTATGCATGCCCCGGCGATGTAAGGCGCTAATAACACACAAACTACAGATCCCACAATGCAGCGCTGCAGCCTCCTAGCCTAACGCTAGGCTACCTGGGATCATTCCTGCGTCAATCAAGCTAGCCCCTCTGAAAACACCGGTGGAGACTGAATCTATGTTTACAGACATCGCTGGTAAAGCCGTGAGTCTTATTAGTGGAGCTAACGTGGCTGTAATTAAGGAATTTAATGTAAGACGGCACTACGAGACAAAACATCAGGATGAGCTGAAAAACCTAAACGCAGAGCAGAAAGTAGAAGAGCTAAAGAAGAATCTGACGTTTCAGCAGACGTTTGTCACCAGAGCAAAACCACAAAGTGAAGCTGTTGTCAAAGCAAGTTTGAGTGTAGCAGAGGAGCCAAACCAGCAGGACATTTACCGAGGGAGAGTTTGAAGAGCTGCATGATGAAGGTGTGCCACGTCTTTGGCAAATGTGAGCCTGAGCAGGAACCTATGTAACCCACATGAACCTGCCCTGGGACAAACTTGTTGGCGGTGAAACAAGTGGACCAGTCGGCAGGATGGGAGTAAAGATGCAGGAGGAGAACTGTACCGGTGAGTTAACAGCAAACTGCATCACACACCAGGAAACGCTGTGTGGTAAAGTCCTAAACATGGAGCATGTAATGAGCACCGTAACACAAACCGTACATTTGATCTGAGCTGAAGGTTTAAATCACCGATAATTTCAGTCTTTTATGCGGGAAATAGATTCAGAGTTTACCGACATTCCTGATCATACAGAGCTCCGTTTGCATCACTTTCCCTGTTGCTGAGTAATGTTGAACCAAGTCGGTCACTTTGCTGATAAACTGAGTCCTCACGGTGCTTTGGTGACTGAAGCACAAACACATTTACAGTTGATGTGGAAACTGAACCTGTGCAGATTCAGATGGAGCTGCAGTGTAACGGGACATTCGGTATCCTACTTTGCCTTGCACAGGTTATTGGTTCTATTCCTGAAGCAAAGCCCCAGCTCTACATGCGGCTCCACCTTGTGAATGTTTTCAGTTAGTTTTTCTGCATGTTCATATTTATAACTTGTATAATTTTGACAGAATATATTTTTATGGAGAGGAAAATATTTAAAGTTAAAGATTATTTTTTAAGTTTATTTATTCTGGAACAATATTCTTGTCTGTTTTTATTCATATTTATGTTTAAAAACATTGTTTTAGTTTGTTCAAAAATGTTTATCTTGTTTGGCCCGAGACCTAAAGTGGGCCTTGAGTTTTGGCCCGTTTTAGGGTCTACCTTACAATATAAAGGACCTTGAGGCAACTGTTGCTGTGATTCAGCGCTGTCTAAATAAAATTGAATTGAATATAGAGAAGCTGCCTGTTGTCGTTGTTATAATCATTGCTGGACCCCATGTATCAGTGATCCAAGATCAAAGATGATTGAGGGCAGTACCGTGTGACAATATGGCCCTTTGCAACTCTTTGTACTTTGGGGTTGTTTTTGATCACCGAGGACAGCAGCTGTTAGTAAATCCAATAAAAATCCCATAAATAAATCAAATTACTTAAAACTTATTCCAATCATGCAAAGCATAGTACTGAATAACGTGTTATTTCAGACCATTCGAGGAATAAAAACACATTTTTGCGTCCTGATGACACCCAGTTTATGCTCCAGTGGATGATGAGAGTCAAACCTCAAACACTGATCCATATGCGTAGGTTTATGGTACACATCAGCTTTTAGATGTCCCCCATTACTGATGGAAGGCTCACAGTCTAAGAAGGCTAACCTGACACTTTTCATATCCTCCCTGGTGAATTTGATATGTCGGTCCACCGAGTTAATGTGATCCATGAATTGTGGTACGTCCTGAGATTTCATTTTCACCCAGGTGTCATCCACATACCTGAACCAATGACTTGGTGCTGTTCCAGGGTAGGATGGCAAAGCCCTCTTTTCCACTTCTTCCATGTACAAATTGGCCACGATGGGTGAAAGTAGGGAACCCATGGCACACCCATGTTTCTGCCTGTAGTACTGACCCTTGTATCCTCAGTTTTCTGGTCTTACTGGCAGGAGTGACACCGGTGTGGTCTTCTGCTATTTCAAAGGCTCAGAGATGCTCTTCTGCACTTTGGTTGTAATGAGGGTTTAGTTGACTGCCAGTTGCCTCACCAACCGTGCCATGTTGGAGGTCTCTAAAATCACCGTTCTTCCTCACTCTGAGGCTCAGTTTGATTTTCAGCAGCTCGTCTTCATCACATCCTCATCCCTGAATGCGTGAGCTGCCGCCCCATGTTTGGATTATTAGACATTTGCGTTGATGAGCAGCTGAACGGCCAACTGTCCTAGTGGATGGAGCCTTTAAAAGGCTCTGCAGGTCACACCTGCAGCCAGGTAAGCGTGACAGATTAACAGAGACAAAGCAAGAAAGATCCAGAGACGCTGCGAGGGTACACTGAACAATCCTTTTCTTTATTCTTTTTTGTTATCGTTTCAATATGTCTGTCAGGGTTTATTTTTTTTAAGTTTTTATTTTAAATTAAAATTTTGACACACTTATAAAAGACAGCATCTGCATAGAGTTGTCATCTTAAAGATCCATGAAGAGAGAGAGAGAGAGAGAGAGGTGGGGGAGAGCGAGATAGGGTGGTGTGGT
>VUQR01001201.1:3860-16661 GCA_015108515.1 Hemichromis elongatus
TTTGTGCAAATAATATTTAACATATTCACAAGGGAAATGTAAATATTGTGTGGCTCTGAGGAGTGCTGCTGTTACTTCATAGTGACGGCTACAATCGCCCAATCCATCAGAATTAAAGGTTTCGCATTAATCTGAAATCCTCCTGGTTTATCATAGAGGTGTAACAATTCTGAAACACAGGGTGAAATTCTGATAAATGATACAGACGTGATTATACACTTGTGGAGCCATGATAGTCTCATGTGTAGATCTGAATTCCCTGTAGTCATCCATAGTTTTCACACATTTTCTGCACGTTTTCACAGAAGATATTTCAGTTTAAATGCAGTTTTAACTACAGTAGATGTCCCTCGTGATTTTTCAGCACTTATGCAAATCTGGCAGTGCAAAAACTAACCAGCCTACCACCCTAACCCTACCTCATTCCCTGCAGAGAACCCGTGCCCGGAGCAGGGGGACATCATCCAGATCAAGCTGAGCGAGCACACAGAGGTCTTGCCCAAAGCCGACGGCACCGGCAGCACCACCATGCTGGTGGACACAGTCTTCGAAATGAACTACTCCACAGGACAGTGGACCCGCCTCAAGAAATACAAACCCATCACCAACACCTCCTGAGGTGCTGCGCTCACTCAGGAAACCCCACTTCAGACGTGTTTACGCACAGTTACAAAGTATTTGCATACACATTTGGGCCAAATCGAGCACGGGGAGGGTGAAAGATTATCAAGGAGAGAAAGGTTCTCCCTTTTGCTGCACCTCCAAAATGTGGGACTCTTTGAAGACTTGTTTTTTGGAGGTTGTTCCCGTACCCTTTTATTGTTTTTATGTCACTTCGGATTTCTGAATGATGCCGTTGACAGGAGAGAGATGCAAGTTATTCTCACGGCGGGCACCTTTGAACATTTGTACTGAGGTACAAGCATGTCACGTGTTTAGAAAGAGGACGAACCGTCTGTATTTTTCTGTGCAGATGTGACGTTTGCAGCTTATTCTTCTACCTTTCAGAACCAAACCCTGTTTTGTGATGAAATTAACGAAGACGGTCATTGTAAAGATGAGAGGAAATAAAGAAAAACTAGTTCTTAATTCTGTCCACTTCTGTTTTTGGAGCCTTCTGGTAGATGTTTAATAATTTTTCATCTTTTTTTTCCCCCAAAAGAAGGGAAGAAAATAAAGCGACAGACTCTAGCAGGTGTCTCTCTTTCTTACTCACTCTGACCGGTGGGGGTTTGTTTTGTGTGTGTGTGGGTTATGTTACACTATTAAACACATGCTTATTAAGGTTTCTCTGAGACAGTGTGTGTCTCCTGTGTGGTTTTGTTTCAACATGTAGTCTGCATCCTTCCTGTGTCTGACTTCCTGCCCTGCTCATGAGCACTTTGATGTGGCTTTAGTCAAAAAGAGTTAATTTATCAACACAGGGCAGAGAGCTGTATCTGAAACAAAAGCATAGTCTTCATTGTGCGTAGCGTGTTTCTTAGTACAGCAGGAATTTAGCAGCATGTGTCCTTGCACATAACCTGCACTTAAAAACACCTACCAACCAGTCCAAGCTTACCGGTAAAAGTGATGTAGGAGAAAGTCTGAGCCAGGAACTGACCAGGACTCTAAACTGCTTCAGAATAGTGTGAAACCTCAGTATGTACATCATCCACAGAAAACACTTTTTTGGAGTGTGTAAACACGGGTCACCATCTAGAGATCAATATCCCATAATTGATCTAATACACCAAGAGTACAACAAAGTTTCTGTAAAGCCTGTTGCAGTCAAATGAAAATGTAAAATCTGTTCACTTTCATTGTTTTTAATTAACCAACTTAATTATTTACTGATGCTGATTCCTGCCTTGAACAGAGGTACTGTGTTAAATGGCAGATGGCTGTTTCAGCTTCAGGTTTATTTGTGTAAAAAGGGAGTTTTTCCTCCCCGCTGTTGCCAAGTGCTTAAACAGCGTTATTAGCCAGTAGCAAGGTTTGCAACACACACTTGAAATCCTAGTTTACGGGATTGTTTATGCCAGTCATGTTGTTTAGCTAATTGTTGATCATTGTGTTCCAAACACTTACCTGGGTGGACGAGCCATTTAAAACAAACAGACATCCATTTCAGCTAAAGAGTTGCCCCTTTGCTCCTTGTGCATTTCAACTCAAGCAGGGTTTTTAAAAAGAAAAACAACTAATAGGAAACAAAATACTTTTAATTAAAATGAGTTGCAACATAAAGCATGTGCCTCAGTTGCTGCACTGATCTGCAACATTCATATTATCATGAAATTAAGGCTGTTTTCCTGTACCAATGTCAGATAAGTCTTCCTTTTTAATGTCTATTCCACTGCTGCCTGCTGTTCTGTTCTTCTGGCTGATTGGACCATCTAATGTCATCTCTATAAAGCACTTTGGTTAACACTTTATTTTCAATGTTTGATGCATGAGCGTGTCTAGCCCGTACCTGATTGTCAGCTCTGTCTGTTTGCCTTTGTAATTGCAGCACAATCATTCCTTAATCTATTCAGGAGACTTCTGCTCAGGTTCACGCTGAGCTTATGCAGAGGTCCAATCAGTCAGAGCAACAGTAACAACCTGGGCGGCTGCGAGTGTGGACATAAACAATCAAACCTGTCATGTAAGTGACCTTTTGAAAGTCAAAACAGTAGCAATGAATCTGCACATACATGAGTGAAGCAGGTGGAAAAACAAGGCAAGTCTTAACAGTGCGAGACCTGTCTACACAAACAGCCTGTCCTATGTCATACAGTGTAAATGCTCAGAGACAACTGATTGCCTTTCAGTTTGTTAAAGCTCAGGTTCATGGCAGTCTGTGAAAAGAGTAGATGACAAAATCATGACTGAATTCTTATTAGTGCAAATGTTAAATCTTTCCTACAACATTCAAAGCAACAACTCTACCACTCTCTCTCTGTTTGTGTACTACATCAGGCAGTACCACTACCTCAGCCAAACCAGACTTGCTCTGCAGGCTTGGTGACTGCTAGTGTGCCAGCGTGTGCTTTTAATTTGCTCCGGGGTCCTTCCAGCCTCCGAACGTCTTCTCCAGGTGGAGGGCCACAGCAAGGGTCAGGTGGTCCTGCAGCTTCCCCGCAACGACCTGCACGCCCAGAGGCAAACCCTCCTCACTCAAACCCAGAGGACACTGAGTTACTGGCAGACCCAGCATGTTAATAACACCTGTGTGTGGGGGAGAAAAAGCAAATGTCTTAAAAGGTGGAATAAAACTTTTTAAACAGAAACATTGCACAAACAGCAACTTTGAAAATGACTGTCAAACATAAACTAAATCACAGACTCTGTCCAGGATGTAAAAAGGTTTTAAAACTCCCACAGCTCTTTTCTACTGTGAGCTTTAAAAGGTTATTTTGCAAAGTGATGTGACTGAAAAGTACAAAAAATAACCTGCACGGGAGCACAGACTGCAAAGGTCCATGTGCAAAGAATAAAACAATTACAGTGGCACGAAAGTAGATTTTTTTATTAAAGAAAAATACAGCCGTCATTTTAGTATGAGCTCTTGTAGACTGTACAAACCCAAACCTGCCAGAGCAAAACTGAAACCTAAAGAGCTTTGTGTATACCTCACTAGTACCAGGTTGGATCCTCTTGTGCCTTCAGACCTGCTTTAATTCTTCATGGCACAGATTCAATGAGGTGCTGGAAACATGACAGCATCACACAGGTGCTGCACATCCATGATGTGAATCTCCTGTCCCAAAAAAACCCAACGTTGCTCTAACGGTGACTGGAGGTCATTTGAGTACAGGTGACTCACCGTTTTGGTCAAGAAACAAGTTTGTGCTTTGTGATTTGTGACGTGTTTTATCAGAAGATGAGGCACTGTGATCATAAAGGGACATGATCAGCAACAATACTCAGGCAGGCTATGGGGTTTAAAATCAGAGGATACTGAGGAGCCCAAAGTTATTCGAATTACTACCATCCCATCAATCTGAAGCACTCTGGCCATTCTCCTTTGACATCGAGGCATTTTCTCCCATTATCTCTTTTTCAGATGTTTCTTTGTAAATGACTGTGTGGGAAAGGCCCAGCAGATCACCAGTTTCTGGATTTTAACGGCTGTGATATTAATCGTGACGCTGCTGTGCAGATGCTGGCTGTTAAAATAAGATCAGGTGAGAAGTGGAACGTCACTGACCGGTGTATGAGAAGTCGAAGGGTCTTAAGAGCGGGTGGTGGTGTTTGGGAGCCACTTTGGGGTGAGAGGGGTAAAGAAAAACACCGTCAGCACCCAGCAGCTCGTCCACCTCCTTCTGCAGCTTCTCCTTCCTCTGGATGATGGAGGACGTCGGTTTGAACATGCGAGTCATATCGATCATGCCCACAACTGAAGATGACATGTCAGTTCACAGAAACTTTAAATGCTGTTTATTCATTTATTAATTTATCATTTTTATGTATAATGGTGTCTTATTTTAAAATGTAGAGTTACAGTATTATTGCAGCCTTTACCAATAGCAGCGAGGGTGTGGTCTGATTTTCCTACCATCCACTTCAGCAGCTCCCACAGAGGCCAAGCTGGTCGTCCCGGTTCTCCCATCAACTCAGCAATCGTGTGAGGAGGCTGGGAGACGGAAAAAATATAAAAATAAAAATCGATTCTTTTAAAAGTCATATCAATGACACAGACTGTGTATTATCTCTCCATGATCTTTACTGCTTCCTTTCAACCATACACACACAGTCACATGGTTGCTATTTTCTGCTGACAGACTGTCCAAGTCCTCATTATCGTGCCGGTAAACTGTGCCTGTGTGGCATCACTACACCAGGCTCAGGTTTAAAGTTAGTAATCATTTATTAGTCATTGAGCACAGCAGGAAGCCCACGGGCCACAAACTGTCCCTGTCATGAAACCACTTCAGCCAAATATACCACAAATGGAGGTCAGAGGTCAGAGTGGCTGCGTCGGCTCTAAAATATTTTGGGGCTCCCTGCACTGCTACAAGCTACAAATTTTGCATAGGTGCGTAGACTCAATTAGAGGTCGGATGGCTGAAAACTTTCTTTAACTAAATGAGAAGAAGACTGAAGTCCTTCATTTGTGCTCCATAAAAATGTTTGCCTACGGTTATGGAAAACTTGGGTCCACTTGCTACATTTGCCAAACCTTGTATCAGGAACCTTGGTGTAACTTTTGACTCAGTTATGACTTTGGACGCTCATGTTAAATGTCTGGTTTGAGAAACATTGCTAAGCCGAGTCCCATTGTATCACATTCAGAACTGGAAATCATCATTCATGCATTCGTTTCATCTCGTCTTGTTTATGTAAAGCCTTTTCGTAGCATCTGCAAGTTGTTCAGAACACTGCTGCAAAGCTTCTGACCAAGTCCTCCAAGCACTCCCATGTCACACCCCTGCTGATTCGGCTGCACTGGCTCCCGATTAAATTCAGAATCCAGTTTAAGGTTATGACTTTGACATTCAGGGCTCTGCATGGACAAGCACCAACATATATCAGTGAACTTTTACATGAGGTCATGTGATCAGGGCTTGCTGCTTGTCCAACCCACGAGACTGAAAACAAAAGGCGACAGAGTGTTTGTAACCGTGGCCCCCAGACTGAACTCTCTCCCTTTGAGCCTGAGATCTGTGGACTCAGTAGTCGCTTTTTAAAAACAGCTAAAAACTCATCTTTTTAAACTTGCTTTTGGTTGACTTTTATTTTTATGTTTTAGCTTCTGTGAAGCACTTTGTGATTTTTATCTTGAAAGGTGCTATATAAATAAAATTTTACTTACTGCAGTGATACCACTCTACTGCCCACCTTGTAAAGACAAGTACAACCAAACAGGTGGGTGTGAAATGATTTCTACAACTGGTGCTCTGCATTCAGTAGAAATTAGCAGTAAACTGGTTGTGATTATCTCACAGCCTGCTGGTAACAGAAACTTCTCAGATTAGCTGAAGAGAACTGCATGGACACAAATCTCTTCCCAAGCACATTACATCAACTCTGTTAGTGACAAAAACTGATTACATTGTAAAGCTTTACATTTTAATGAGGAGACCTGGTTGCTAGGCGTCTGCAGGAAATTTAGATGTGAGTTGTCCTCTGAAGTGGCAGAAACATTACTGTGTGTGTGCGTGTGGGCACTTGCACAGGCAGCTAAACAGATTAAGGGACCATTTCTGGGCAGCAGACTACAATAGGTGCTGTGACTAAGACTCGGCCTGCTCTCTCTCTTAGTGAGACGTTCCTTGTTAGCTGGAAAATCCTGGCAGCAGCAAAGAAACCAATGCCTGTTTCTCTCCCTTGTCTTCATCATTCACCCGCTGACTCTTTGTCTGCTGTAAAGTTAATGTTCTGGACCTACTTTGCCCTCCTCGTCAGGAAGGACCATGTAGGTGTCCCAGATCTGGAAGCTGTAGCGGAGCTCAGGAAAATGCACTTCTTGGACTTTCACTCCAAGGTCAGTCTCCAGGCACTCGGCTACCTGTGGAAGACCACACGAGGGTTTAAAGTGTGAAATGATTCCTCGTAAGTGTGTAGAACGAGTTCTGCGGCGGACAGAAGAAACACACCTTCCTCTGAATGTCTATGAGCTCTTTGCTGACGGGGGTTGTGAGAGGAGAGCCGCCGTCATGAGGGATGGTGAAGAACCGCAGCTTCTTTAGGTTGACCTTTGTGTCTAAGGACAACCTGCGAGCACAAGTGGAAACAAGCAACAACACCACTGAACCACTGTAGCTAGCAAACAGAGTCGGGGTTTGGGTGTTGAGTCAGAATCGATTAAAGTCCATGCAAACAATCCTGACCATTGTAAACCTGACAGATCCAAGTCAAGTCTGCTTCCTTAAGAAAACCTTTTGTTTGTTTAAAAGGATGACTCAGTACTGTGCAGCTCTCAGCCCGATAGGCAAAATAAAAGTATTTACTCTATCACAGAACTTGAGCAAACAAGACTGTGTGGATTTTGAAATGTGCATTGATTACATCCATTTTGGCTTTGCTCCGAGTCTTCTTCTCCACCTTTGCTGGCACGTCACCGTTTACCTTGGCAAACTGCAGCCACCATTTGATGAGTGGAATAACATGACACCAGGAATGCAGGGTTTTCCCTGGGTAACAACGAGCCTTCAGTGGGGCAACACAACGGTGAAGAAAACATATATACTGGCTTTTTTTGTGACAGAAATCTATACAATTCCTTGTTATTTTAGACCATTTGATAAACAAATGTGTCCATTGTGCTGATGTAAATCAAACCTCAACATCAAGTGCTGACATTACTTTAGCTGGTGGAAACCTGTTTACAGGCTCCCTCTGTAGTTAAATGCCTGGATTATGTCTGGCATCACCTGCACCAAACAAACAAAGAAAACTTCAATATTCTTTAAATTAAAACAAAATCATTCACAGTTACCGAGTTGTTTTATTTTAGGAGGTGCTCACAGCAGGTGAGCCAAACTGAGCATGTGTCGATTTGACCTAGGTGACTGTGGGATGCTATGCTCAGCATACCATGCCCTTGCACCCATGACGACCTGGGCTCAGGCGTGACTGGATCTCTGACTCACGTGCTTCCTTGACATCAGCTGCCCATGTGCTGATTGGCTGAAATTAAATAATTACTAAATCTGTTATGCAAGTTAAATAAAAGTTCAGCGCAATTACATTTTATTTTTTAATAGCGGAAAAAAAATCCCAACAGTGGCCTCAGGGTGCTTTATATTGTAGGTAAAAAGTAAAGGGGCTGGTTCTGGCAGGCAGACTTGAACAGCCAGGGATCAAACCACCAACCTTCCAATTAGGGGATAACCTGCTCTTATCTTCTGAGCTAAAGCCACTCCCTAAGCCGAAAATATTATAAAGATATGAGAATAAAGAATTGAATATCTTAGAAAGACACCCAGACAATCACACAACCCAGTATGAGAAAGCAATTTGAGGCATTGGGAAGGAAATATGGTTGGGGGTGATGGGGATGAAGAGGACAAAAGGCTTGATGTGGTTAGTTTATCATCATGGCCAAATAAAACATTTAAGCTAATATCCCAAATCCTCTTATGTGCGAGCAGTCGTCACATAAAAGTAAGTTTAGGAGAGTATAAAATGTTACTGCGTGTGGATCGTTATCATGTCCATGAAGCACTAAAAGAAAAAAATTAAATTAAAAAAAGAATTAGGACTGAGATAGCGGAGTGCAGATTATGGATATGAAACATCTGCTAAAAACTTAGCCATGTGGGTCTGTCTAGTTTGCCATATTTTCATCTCCATAATGAAACACACACACACGCTAAAATGTTATACAATATGATTAGAAGGACACATTTCCCTGCCTGCAGCCTCTTCTAAGTAAACCCCAGTTATTACATTGGCACCATAAGAACTGTATTTGTGCACAAACAGCTGCGTGCTGTGTCAGTGAGACATGTAGATAAAATAATACAAATAAATCAAAGAATTAATACATTAACCCTGAATTACACTCAGATGCAGCAACAGCAGTGGGGCCTTACATGTTAGCTCTGGGTCCGGCCATGATCTTGAGCATAGGCAGCAGGTCTTCAGCGTAGCGACACATGGGACCAGAGCTGAGGTACTCCCCCTGCCTGCTAGAGAAAGGAGGGTACTGGTTCTCACAGGACACGACACCTGAAGGAGGCAAAAAATTTTATTTTTTTTTTGCCATTAGGCAGCCTTACAAACAAGCTGTGAGCACAAAGCTGTAATACATGAAGATATCAGTTTGATTTGGTGCAGTGGGTACAACGCTGAACAGAAATCTCCTGAGACAAACCTGCCTGGTTAGCCGCTAAATTTGTGTAGTGGGATTATCAGATTCACAGTGAGCATTTCTTACCTGGAGTGGTTTTATGGCCAAATATTCCATTGAAGAAACATGGCATACGAATGCTGCCGCCAATGTCTGAGCCCACACCGATGACTGAACCTGCCGCCCCCAGTATGCTGCCCTCTCCCCCTGAGCCCACAGGAACAGTGAGAGAGGAGACATAAGTCAGTGGAAGTGGATAAGTCAACATTATCTGCACCATTATTGTCAATAAAAGTGTTCACACAAATGTAGGTGTACCTGCAGATACAAACAATTTATTTGAGAAAAATGGCAGTGTTACTATCATAACTCTACTGATTTAGTGCTGCAGTGTCAGGCATAAACACATCCCTGTGTATGCATAAAGCAACTCTACTAACATGGTTTGGTTGGAGATTTTATGGTTAAATTGCCTTTTAAAAAAAAAGCAGGTCACAGAGGTTTAGTGCAGGCTTCACACACAGACACAGAAAGAGACATCACAAGGTTTTTAGATTTTCCACAGTTCTGTCTGCAGACACACAAGACGTCACTGAACCTTTTCCACATAAAATAGAATTTAACCAGACCTGAAAGCAGATCAAGGTGAAAAAAATAAAAAACAATTCAGAGCACCACAGCCAGAACCCCGGTAATATGATTAAAGATTAGATTATGGCTACTCCTGGGAACAAAAACACAGACGCCAGCAAAACAACAACTTCAACTTTGTCTCAACGCCGGCTGCTAACCTGAGCTTCCTCCCGGGATCCTCTCCAGGTCATAGGGGTTGTTGGTGATGCCGTAGACGTGGTTGTGCGATTCGTACCACATGCAGAGCTCGCTGGTGTTGGTGACACCCAGGGGGATGGCACCCGCTCTCTTCAGCAGGGCCACAGGTGGAGTGTCAACCGTGGACACGATTCCTCGCCTGGAGACCAGGCCTGTAGTGAAAGGCATGCCTGTAGAAAGGAAACGCATCACATGTGTGGAGTGGATTTACAGCGACTAACTAAAGCTCGGCTTTTCCCTCTGTGTCATTTTTATCTAATGGAAAATGTTTTCCTCTTTTAGTTTTCTCCTTCAGTGAACAGCAAGTCAAAAACCAGACCTGAAGTTTGAAAACTCACTACCACAGTAAAACCTAAGAGGATTTACAGCACTTTGGACTGTATGCATGCATATGAGTGTGTATGGACTTAGTTTTACTCAGTATCTGATACTGTTAACATGTCTGAGTAAACCACAGTAAAGCGTCAGCTTTCACACAGCTGACGGGGAGATAACATTTCTGGAAGTTACCCTGGAGGGCAAAAGACTCCTTCACAGAAAGTGGGACTCCTAATAAAGGCAGGCGGTCCTCAAGCACCTCCTCTCCTCCAGTCTCCTCCTCAATCAGCTTATCGACCTGAGCCGCCTCCTGAAGGGCAGCAGCAAACCTGGACAGACAGAAAACAACTTTACTTTTACCTACGTCCTGACTAATTTAGCGGGAAAAGGTTCTGACCTGATGCCAGTACAGTATGAAAACGAGAGACTCACCAAGCTGATTATAGAGTTTATCATGCAGGGAACATGTGTCTGCTATGCTTTTTGACCATATTTGTAGGGTGCAGGTAGCCACTGAAAGCAGGTGCATCTATTAACTGTATGTGTGCACTGTAGAAACCTGCTAATAAGTTAATAAATCAGCTAATTAGTAAATCTCCTAACCAGGAGCATAAACTTGTTGAATGATCCGTTAGCACACAAACACAACAACTGCTGTTCGGAATAGAGCCTGACAAATGCAAGACTTTTAAAACCAATATTTTGTATATTCCGATATGTTGGTCGTTTTTTTTTTTTCCTTCAGGACATGTAATACAAACTTGTTATTACTCTTTATGCTCTGCCCAAGTCTGCTCAGATCAGTTGGTTATCATTTTGGTCTTTAATGTTTTTTGGAAGACCGAAGGGACGTTACAGAATGCCCCCCGGTGGAGAAACTTGCAACATCAGCACTTGTAACATTGGATGAAGGGCGTTTCTCCCATGTTATCTTTCATTTTGTTAAAACAATTTTCATTCATTTATCATCTTATATAACAACTGACCAAGATAGACGGACAAATAGGTACTATCAGACGATAATGTTGATAAATATTGACTCGAGAGGCCCAGTTCAAAAGTTCAAAATAAAATAGTAAAATGTCAGATTACAGCAGTGCAAACTGTACATTGTATTGTCACTATAAATGACATGTATTCATTTACTGAGAAAACTTCAACACTTTAAATCTTTTTATATTCTCCTGACGCTACCTTTGCATATTTACCCAGAGCAAAAGTGATGTAACACAACAGATAGATATCTGGCACTGCCAAGTTTAAACATCTGCAATTTTGTTTCATTTCTGATTTAAAATAAACATCACATCATCATACCCTGGGCTGGGCCAGGAAAATTGTTATTTCTGCCTTTCTGTCAATAAAATAATCAATCACTCAAAAGCACACTATTAAGCATCAGGGAAGGAGAGATGATGCTTTCTTGCCTGTCTTTCACAACAGCATTCACTAAAGGGTTAACTTCCTGGATCCTGTCAATGTAAGCTTGCACCACCTCCACGCTGGACACCTGCGGGGACACAACATTTAGACCACGTAAGAACCTGTTATGGTTTATTACAGAAAGAGTTTCACAGAACAGGAGAACAAGTCAAACTCAGGGTGAAACTTGAATCTGATTTGTCAAAAAAACAAAAAACAAAAAAAACAAACAAACAAGGAAATACGGTTTTGACTTCTCTGCATTTATCCTAAGCTTTTATTCATGAGCTAAAATCGAGTTCAAGGTTATTTCAGGCGGGCAACAAAGTCAGCCACAAAACTATCAGATCAGCCGATACCCCTCTGCACATCCAACCAGCCAACTCAGATAGAGGGTGGGTTTTAAAAGCTGCTTCAGCTTACATCTGCACGCCACTTTGCAACCCACACTCCACCCCAGTTCCTCCCTTCAGGGTGTTTCTTTTACGTCTCCTGTCACTGATGCCTGCTGCCCTCCCAGAATCACAGACAAGGCCAGAAGTCTTCTGTGATCAAAGAAAGGATGAAAGATGGCGCGGCCACGTCCAGACGCCTTCCTGACCGCTCCGCTCAGACTATCCATCTTTTTAGTTTTTTACCTATTTCTTTTTCTGGCTTACATCCCCAAATCTTCGGGTTTCACTGTCTACGACAGGAGATCACTTATAAACATCGGTGACAAGGTTGCACATTTAATCTTGGACACTTTTAAACCCGACCCATCCTGGCCGCCTGAGATTCTACGCAGCGCGACCAACAACAAAGGACAGGCCGCTCACCCTAGAACAAAGAAGCGCTGAGGGAAACGCGCCGGCGTTCGGAACAGACTGAGACAGCAAGCACTTCGCGCACCCCTGCCCAGCATTCTACTAGCCAACGTACAGTCGCTGGAGAATAAACTAGATGACCTAAGAGCAAGAGTCACCTTCCAACGTGACATGAGGGACTGTAACATTCTGTGCTTCACGGAGACATGGCTGACCCCCACCGTACCAGACCAGGCCGTTACTCCGTCGGACTCATTCTCTGTGCTTCGCGCGGACAGAACGGCAGAGTCAAATAAAACCAAAGGTGGAGGAGTGTGTCTTATGGTAAACAGAAAGTGGTGTGATGCCAGGAGCATTTCTACTCTCTCCAGCGGCTGCTCGCCACATCTGGAATTCCTGAGCATTAAGTGCCGCCCTTTCTATCTGCCCCGTGAATTCACCTCGGTCATCGCCACGGTGGTCTACATCCCTCCCCAAGCGGACACAGGTATGGCTTTGTCCGATCTACATGATATGCTGAGTTCGTTTCAAAACAAGGACCCGGGCGCAGCTATCATTGTAGCAGGAGACTTTAATAAAGCAAACCTCGGACAAGTCATGCCGAACTTATACCAGCATGTCTCGTGTCCGACCAGGGGGGATAGAAATTTGGGCTACAAAGCTGTC
>VUQR01001202.1:339-24899 GCA_015108515.1 Hemichromis elongatus
ATGTACTTACCTTTACAATTTTTAGCCAAAACAGTCCATGTGTCCAGGGTGATTTTTTTGTTTCTGATTTCCTGGTTGGAGGGTGGCAGATGAGGCTTGCAAAGTCCTGACAAAGTGCCATCTAGTGTTATTTTTTAGGATAACATAACTCAACCAAGTGGTAGAGATGGCTCAATAAGGTTGAGTTGAGCTAAGTACTCCTGTCCATTATATATAGTGCCTCAAAATATGCTACACCAAATGGTTGAGCAGGCAGTCAAAGTCAAAAATATGAGAGAGAACAATGGGTCCTCTTTGACTTTGAAGAAGCGAGCTGGTTTATGACCCACAGGAGTAATTATAAGTAGTAATCTGGAATTCACTTGGTTTGGTCACAATCTCCTAGATTCATGTTAACAGTAACATTTCAATCAATTCTTTTCCATTCTGTACAATATCTTATTCTTCCTACTGCTGTAACGATACAAATTTCCCACCTGTGTAATAACTGTCATCTTATCTTATCTTAATTACCTTTTAGTTTTGATTAAATTCATGGAAGCGCATGTTTTATTTACAGGGCTGTCACTTTGTTTTACTAAAAGTTTTCAGAAAATACATTTTAGATTTTTTTCCTCTTCAAAAAGCAATCATTAATTCGCTCTAAGGATAAATTAAATTACACTCTGGCACCAAATCTTTAGAAAAATCTTAATGAAGAACTCAACTATCACTAAAGTGGCAGCCCCACCACACAGCTCTTACTGATGATAACAACATGTGGATTAGTAGTCTGTAAAATATTGATTTACTAGATGTTTATTGTGTTGACAGTGTAATGAATGTGTTACTGGTCATGGGCCTTTGGAAAGTGAAGGTATTTATTAGCCACTATCAGATTTCAGGAACTTGTTAACAATCAAAGAAAAGGCTTTCTCTGTTCATGGCCCAACTTTTGCTGTGCTCGTCCTCTTATCACCGCAAAGATAAGGAGCCACTCTGATAAATATTGATTACCATCTTTTCAAGGATAACGTTTATTTCTGACTTATTAAAGTACAGGTCAAACTTCTGTCCAAAGACCCATGATGTCCTCATTTAATGATGCCCCTCCTCCTTTCTCACTCTATCTCTGCACGGCTTGTCAATTGCAGCTATAACACATTTTCACATATTTTAACAGCCACTTGGTCTTTTGTGCATTTAATAAATCTTCTGCTTTGGCTCAGTGGGCTTGTCTGTCAACTCTGCTTTCCATCTCTCTTTCATCCCCTTGCTTCCCTGGATTGGCTTTGATAATCTGCTGCTGCCACTAACAGCCCGTAGTCCTCTCGAGAACTCTGTGACTTGCCTGTCAGGTCGCATCTCAATGGAGGACTTGCAGACCCAAAGGAGTACCAGTATGGACTGGCTCAGTAAGTTCACTGAAGTCCACATTCACACTGCAGACCCCTGATCAGCTTCCCTTTGGCAACAAAGAAACGAAAACCAGAGAGTTCAAATTTATTCCCAAACTGTAGCTTTTTTAAAAATACAGACGGCAGATCATAAAGTTGTGTCTGAGTGCATCTTTACGCTGTTGAACTGCAGCTTGAATGTAGTCCTGACCTACTTGAAATTTCACTAGATGCTAGTATTTGTGAATAATCCCTGTCAGCTCAGGTTGGTTTTAAAGTATATTATTTCTCACCGATACTTTACTATATGAATGAACGATTTGCATCACGTGACTATTTAAAGAAATGTTCTGGCTGCATCATACTGACATGCAAGTTATTACCCAAAGTGCCAAGGGTGCAGATGCATAAAAGTGGCACCAGATTGTTGCATTCTTTGAGGTTTTTCTTTCCCTCTCTGATCTCTGGACTCAAGTCCGTTTTGCTGTTACATTTCAGGATCATCTTCTGCTTACTTTGTGTCTGCACTGTGTCGTTAACTCCATCCACAGAGCAAGACTTTAAACGTGACAGTAAGAATGATGACAGTAGATGTCATTAATATCAAAGCACAACAAGCTGATTAAACCTCAAGAAAGGCGCGTGAATATTGGTAAATTTACTGTTATATTGACTCATTTTTGAACTCCTGCCTTTTTTAAAAATTTGAAATCCAAAGCAAAAAGTTGATATTTTGATATTCTGCACATTTTTCACCAGGTGGGTTAGACCTGAATATCAGCCAGATTACTTTATCACAGATGATAGCCAGCTGTGATTTTGTCCTACAGCTTGCATGAGTATTTCTGTTGCCTTTTTTCTGTTTTTTGGCAAAGCATGTGAGGAGAAACTTGTCTGGGCCACTGTGGGTTTCTGCCATTCTCTTTTCCTTTTGAGTCTTAGACCCCAGTGAGGGTGAAGCTGGTCTAACTAGTCAGTGTTGCTCTGTCTGAACAGATAGCCCCACCACAACTCACAGGAACCTGACATCCACCAGCCTGAACGACGTCTCTGACAAACCAGAAAAAGACCAGGTAAGTCACCCTCGTGTATCTGCTGTACTGTTTCTGGAAACCAAACATCACTGATCCATCAGACTCAGTGGCAAGAGGTTTATATTTCTTGGAATATGACAGGGATGCATCCCTGTAATCCAAAGTTCCCAAATTAAGGTGGTGTAGATGTAACGATACACTTGATGGCCTTTTTTTCTGAAACAGATTTAATGAAGCAGCATGTTTGTTTTCTCAAGCTTAAAGCTAAAAACAAATTATGTTAGGACCCATCTAGGGGCCCAAGCAGCCACAGGAAACAACCACTGTTCATTGCATGTCGTTTATTTACGAAGTGGTGAGGAGGAAACAAGGCCAAAATAATAAAGTAAACTAACCTCTGATTCCGACACACATAACCTCACGGAGAAAAGGACCGAAACAAAGACAGAGTCTGACCTCTTTAACATATTAGAAACAGGAGAAAACGATTTATTGAAAGTAATGGCAGCTCACCCCTACCCACTCCACTTCCTCAACTGTTACGGAGCACTGCACCCGGCAGCTGTCACGGGCGTGGCTGTCACAGGCGCAGCTGTCACAGGCATTAGGGGAAATGCGAGAACCTCTGTTGCCGGTGGCACTCCAGGCTTCATTTAGAAGGCAGGTCCTCCAGCTGGAACCAGTCATTCCAGAGCCGTACATCCAGGCACCAATTGCAGGAGGAATTTAACATAACACAGTTAGCTGTTCGGACAGAAACAAACACAAATAGTCGTAACACACCCAGATTTTAAAAAATGTTGTTCATCCCAGTTAATTCATGAATTAACTAGAGGGGGAAATTGCTTTTCACAGGGGCCAGGTAGGTTTGGATAGTTTTCTTCCCTTAGTGAATGAAATCATCATTTAAAAACTGCAGTTTGTATTGACTCTTGCTATATTTGTCTGATATTAAAATTTGTTTGATCTGAAACATTTGAGTGTGAAAAATATGCAAAAAACTGAGAAATCAAAACCAGGGAAAGTATTTGGCACCGTTGCTATATTTAGATCATCTATCACACCTACAGCAGATAACAGAGTCATTTTTTTCTCTGGGATTTTAACAGATTTTTTTACATACTTGTGACATCCTTTGCACTCACACTATCTTATCCTTACTACTTGTATGCCAACATTTTAAGTAGCAGCTGCAAGGGTTGTTTATTTCCAAAGTGTAGCTTCTGGAATATTTCTCATGTAGTCTACCTGTGTGGGTCAGAAACTCACACAGGTAGACACTATGTAAACACTTCTGATTGGATAAATGCAAAAAAAACCCCCAAACATTCTAGCAGCGGAGTTATAAAACTAAATTAATGGTTTTATTTTTTATTTTCAAGACTCAGTGAATTTAAGACTTTACAAAATTAGATTAGTGTCAAAACTAATTGATGATAAACATTCTCATGAAAATATCCAACCCAGTTTCACAGCCAGATGGATAATAGACACGCCAGTCGACCATGTCCAAAACATGAAGTAGACACGTATGCAGAAATTGCATTGCCACCAGGGGGAGCTCATATATTTAAAGGCACGAAGTCGGTAGTGAGCAAAAAACATACAAAGTACATTCTCGGGGCCGTAAGCGGCCAATTTGTATATGTACATATAAATGTGATAATAATGTCTGTTAAACACTTTTTCCGTGATTATTTTCATGTTGGCTCAAAACATATTACTGCAACTTACTGCAAATTCATTCTGCATGCGTGTCTATTTCACAATTTATAGAGTTTATAAAGGGCCAAATGGACACGGTGGACCGGTGTTTTTCTATTGCAAGTTGTGCTGTGATATTGGGTTGAAATAGCAGCTCTTCTCTGGACTGTACTGTATGCATTCTCATTGTATGTATCGTCATATTCCATGTGTCACATTACCCCGGTTCGCAGCAGACAACGGTTCATATGCTCTTGTCCCAGACAAGGCCTGTGGGAGAGAGGAATTAGGTCAGAGCGACCCGGTCAGAGGGACCCAGTGAGTGCTCCTGTGGGACAGATTAGAGAATCCCAGGCAGGAAACGAATCTCCTAAACCGAAGCTCCTCTTCACCCACTCAGCCCATAAATACCATAATGACGTATCCACATGGAGTGATCGTGACTGATAACTTGGCGCTAATTGTAGAGATAAGATAAAGACGAGAGCTGTTCAGACTTACGTACAGAGACTGCAGCCACTCAAGGTGCAGTCTCTGTATGTAAATCACGTTACATCTCAGATCTCCCTTACACTTTTGCACTTGCTTGCGGATAATTTTAAACCTGCTAATAAAAACGTATGCTTATTTAAGGTCTATGCATCTTGTGTTTGCGGTTTAGGGCAGTAACCAACACATTCAGGTGTACGTGGTTTACAAGCGCGGTGTGGATTAGCTGGCATTGGACACAGGCCGTGGTGTGCAGTTACACAGGTTTAACCTCTTGACCTGAATCATTTAAAGACAAACTCTTTGCCAAGATGGCCAAAAACCCTCTGATTGGATCTGTTTGGCTTTTAACAGTGGAAGGTCACAAGTTTATGGGATTTCAGTCCTTAGACGCTGAGAAAGCCCAGTATGTCATCTGCATATGGTAATCATGATGATGAACAAGGACTGGTTTTGATTTGTTTCCATAGCTGAACTTAGTTTATCTCCATTCTGTTACTAACTGTTGGTGAAGCATGAAAAGGTCTATTCTCTTTGCTTGTTTGTCATTTAAATATGTATTTTAGTTTGTGTGTACAGCAGGCTATTTACCATCTATTAGCAGCATCAGTCTGACTGCACCAGGCTGGCACAGCTGCTCTTTAAAGTGATTTTTATTAATATTTAACACTCAGTTTGGTGCCTTGAATCTTATCTGGACAGATAATTTGTTGCCAACAAGAACTCTAATGCATTAAAAAAGGAAAAAAAAGAAACGTTAAATCCAGGAGTGCAACAAAAGCATGACAAAAAACTAACCTGTGAAAAATGACAGGATCCAAACTGAGGTAAAGCTATCTTTATTGCCTCCCTTTATTGGTTTACTGCTGCCCCTCTATATGGCACATTAATGTGTTTTCTATGGATATAAGGATCAGCCCTCATATAGCTAAAGGTCCCATGAAAGACACGCATGTAGCTGACCTCCTGTCGTGTCTCTGTAGTCTTGTCGAGAACAAATGCAGACCTCGTTTCACTGGTTTGGTATTTAACTAGAATGGGACTGACTCGTTTGATATAGGTTTTTAATTTTGAGTGCGTGCTCTTAGACGGCTTGCTGGTGTGAACAGAGCACTTAACAACTCCTGTTGTTTTTCTCTTTTGTGCTTTTCAGCTGAAGAACAAATTTATGAAGAAGTTGCCAAGAGACGCAGAAGCCTCCAACGTGCTGGTGGGGGAGGTGGACTTCCTGGATGCGCCCTTTGTGGCGTTTGTTCGTCTACAGCAGGCTGTGATGCTGGGAGCCCTGACAGAGGTTCCTGTTCCCACAAGGTGCCTAAAATTTTGCCCAATCCAGACTTCTGGTTGTCCGTTTGCAACTCTGGATGTGTTGTTTAGACATTTAAACAGGAACCTAATAGGTTTTTGCTTATTTTCTGTCACACACTCTAAATTCATGTTAAGGCCAAAGTTTCAAATAATGACTTCAGCTTATGTACTAACCAGAGTGGATATCTCAGGCACACAGCTCTGAATGAGTGCAGAAGGTCCATCCACCTACCCGATGGTCAAATCTTTCTTTTGAGGGGGCCAGCTGATTAGAATACACTTAGCTTAAAGGGAAATAAAGATAATCTCGATCTGTGAATCATGCACAGAGTCCAACAGTAACATAGTAAATATAGAAGTTAAAATAAGTATAATAGCTCCAATAAAAAGTAGATGATCGTTCTGGATATTTTACAATAAATAATTAAAACAATTTAACTTTCAGTGCTTTTCAGTGAAAATATTTAAAACTATTTTATGTTATTTACAGAACAAGGCCTTAGTTTTGGTGTCATAACCATGATAGCAACATCCTTCACTCCTTGTATCGATGTTGGAGAGTAGCTGGAATACATGATTGTCATACAAAGCAGCGTTTTTGCAGTCAGAACATAACAAAGATGTCTTTGTACTTGGAGTGAATGTGTTTTATAAATTGCACAGGGACCCAAGTGTAGGTAAACATTCAACCTTCAAATGACCTGTGACAAAGGGCTCTAATTAAAATAGCAAAATATATTTTAACCTGTAATCCTTTTGTTAAATTTGTTCTTTGCTTTTTTCATTTGGCTTCAGATTTTTATTCATCTTGCTTGGACCCAAAGGCAAAGCCAAGTCGTACCATGAGATCGGCAGGGCGATCGCGACACTGATGTCAGACGAGGTAAGACTGAATTCACCCTCTTACATATTTTTTTGTGTGTGCACTGGATTTAATGTGGGCATCTTAGAGTACCTTTGCGTTTAAATAGGTTTCGTTTATGGCTGTCCCAATATTATTGACCATCATCCTTTTTGTGTTAACATGTGACCTCCTGGTAATCCTAATATAAACCTGGTTAGGATAAAGTGCTGGTGCCAAGTGATCTCTTGGACATCATGCTTGGAGAACGAGCTGAATGAGTAATCTCCACAGTCGTGCAGTGACGTGTCCTAACTGTGGTAGAAGTTAGATTTTATTTTAGGATTTCCAATAAGGAGAATCTACCTCTTTAACATTGGTATTTGTCAGAATTGAGAAAGATATGATCAATAGATACTTTATTGTCCCCACTTATAAATATGGCACACAACCCCAGCAGATACAGAAGCACTGTCTAACCTGAGACAAACAACAGGCATCACTTAGAAGCGGATCTGGACTGCCCTGCAGTGTAACCCATGTAGGATTCATTTATTTTACACTTCTCTGTAAAGTTCTGAGTGACAGAGAAACAAAGAAGCTCTTAACCCTGCCTGATAGTAGTAACTCATGCTGCGCGCGGTGGATGAATCATAGCGTTTTATTACAAAACCAGTTTATAATAAAACCTGAACCCAGTTTGGAGGCTATAGCAGTCGTTTTGCAGTCTGAACTAAGCAAGTTAACTTTGATTTCAGTGACACAGGAGGGTTCCCGTCCCATGCAGTTATCCCACACCTGATTACACTCAATAAAACAAGCCTGATTAAACATAAACATCATTTTTTGCTCAGCTCCAAACACATGCCAGTGTCTGGAGGAGTCGAGAACATAACCACTGAACCACTTTATCCTCCCATGAATATGAAAGGTTAATGTACTGTATCACTGTGGACACAAAGATATTTACAGGACTGTATAATTGAGTGGTTGTGAATAACAACAGGCCTGTGATCACCTATCATTCTTTGGGGCCAGAATAATCTCCCCCAGCCTGATCTTAAATACAAACTAAATACATAAATAAATAAAAATAGATGGGATCAGTACCTCAGTCTTTAATGTTATGTTCATGCTGGGGTACATTATGAGAGTTTTTTT
The DNA here is from genome assembly GCA_015108515.1 of Hemichromis elongatus. Lineage (NCBI taxonomy): Eukaryota > Metazoa > Chordata > Actinopteri > Cichliformes > Cichlidae > Hemichromis > Hemichromis elongatus. The sequence continues at coordinate 8,253 of VUQR01001202.1, forward strand.
TTTTTTTGATGAAAAAAATGCATCTCTGTCCCCCTCCAGAGTTCTGGGATTTACCAGATGGGATTAATTCAAAATCCTTAGATCTGATATTGCAGTTTGCTGCCCCGTGACTTTGGATTCTTTGACAGGTGTCTTTTACACTTGAATGCCCCATCTCTCTCCCTCTGTGTGTTCAGGTCTTTCATGACATTGCATATAAGGCGAAGGACAGACAAGATTTGTTGGCCGGTATTGACGAGTTTCTGGATGAGGTGATTGTGCTTCCTCCTGGAGAATGGGACCCGGCCATCAGGATAGAGCCTCCAAAATCCCTCCCCTCCTCTGACAAAAGGTCAGTGAACTCAAACTTTAGTCTGTTTTACATGGTTCAGATTTGATGATTGAAGAAAAAGCTGAATGTCACTACTGAAGATACCCAGAATGTGTCATGGCAGAGTTTGTGGAAAAAAATATATATTAAAAAAATAAGTGTTAGTGGTATAGAGGGAAGTTTCCTTGTTGTCATCTTATCTAAAACCAAAGGGTTTACTGATTTAAGGACCTCAGGTTGTATATTAGTGTGCTGGCCATTCATTAAACCTGTGTCGGCACAAACACTTCATCTAACATGCACACTTCATGTGACCCAAATTCTGCTTGAACTCTGGCACATCATATGTCTAAAAAAGCAACATGGAAAAATGTCTGTCTACACGTTAACACCGGTCCACAGACTGTCAGTGCAAGTTTAGAAGGAGTTTGTGTATAAAAGACAAAAAGAAGAGGAAATATGAGATGATCAAGAAAAGTAAAATCCCTGAGGTGGACAACAGTGTTCAGTTATGAAAGAGCAGCCGCTGGTTATATGAAGCTGGCTTATAATAACTCAAGAATACCTCAGCCTTCTATGTGGGTGCTGAGCAGGTAGTCTGACATCCTGCTGCTGCTCAACAAATCTGTGCCTTCATATGTGTTCTAGGAAAAACATGTATGCAGGAGGCGACTCTCAGATGAACGGAGACATGCCTCATGACGGAGGTCATGGAGGAGGACACGCTGTGGGCGAAGAGCTGAAGAAGACTGGAAAGTATGACACTTTGAACAACGCCATGTCATCTGCATGCGATAGTTGGGAGCCACTGTATCATTTTTACCTAAACACCAATTCAGTTCAATTCAATTTTATTTATATAGCGCCAGATCACAACAACAGTCGCCTCAAGGCGCTTTGTGCAATAGTACATACAGAGAAAACCCAACAATCATATGACCCCCTATGAGCAAGCACTTTGGCGACAGTGGGAAGGAAAAACTCCCTTTTAACAGGAAGAAATCCAGGGTCCCCTCCCAGAGATCCAGGCTCAGGGAGGGGCGGCCATCTGCTGCGAGCTACAGTATAATGATAAATACAGGTCATGTGAAGACACTCTACAGCTGATTATAGCATACTGAATATTGAGTGTCCAGTGTCGCGGTGTGTCTGTATGTCATGTTCTGTACATCAAAATGAGCTGTTGGGTTAACTATTTGATATCACTGACAGCGACTCATCTTTTGGTTTGTCCTATTTCAGGTTTTGTGGGGGTCTCAAACTTGACGTTAAGAGAAAAGCGCCTTTCTTCGTCAGTGATTTCACCGACGCTTTTCACATTCAGGCCCTGTCGGCCATTATGTTTATTTACCTGGGAACTGTGACGAATGCCATCACCTTCGGTGGTCTGCTGGGAGATGCTACGGAGAACATGCAGGTCAGACTTTTGAACTATGTGACGGTTTGAAGAGTGCTCACCGTTTTTGCTCTGAACGTTTCCCTGACTGTGTGCAGGGTGTGCTGGAGAGTTTTCTGGGCACAGCCATTGCTGGTGGTGTTTTCTGTCTGCTGGGTGGTCAGCCTCTCATCATCCTCAGCAGCACCGGCCCCGTTTTGGTGTTTGAACGGCTGCTTTTCAACTTCAGCAGGTAGGTCTCCGTTCTCTCCATCTGGCAGATGCCTCATGTTTTAGAAAAACTAAGCTGTCATTGTGTCTTTTTGATTCCGTTAAAGACGATTCATTTTTATTCTTGGACTCTGTTACAGTTACTCTGCATGATTCACAGTTTAAATAATCCCCATTTATACTTATCACTGGGGTTCCCCCCCTGTTTTTAGAGATAATGATTTTGACTACTTGGAGTTCCGCCTGTGGATCGGCCTGTGGTCGGCGTTCTTCTGCCTGGTGCTCGTGGCGACTGATGCCAGCTACTTGGTCCAGTACTTCACCCGCTTCACTGAGGAGGGCTTCTCCTGTCTCATCAGCTTCATCTTTATCTATGATGCCTTCAAGAAGATGATCAAATTAGCTCATCATTATCCAATCAACTCTGACTTCAAAATGGAATATGTCACGCAGTACGACTGCCTGTGCATGGCTCCTGCTGTCTTGGGTGAGTAGTTACTAAATTAAAGGCATATCTACACACTGTAGCGTTTGTCTTATTCACGCATACCAATGAGCATGAATTACCAGAATCTTTAAAAATAATGCATGAAATTTATCGTCTTGAGAGAAAAAGTTCTGGCATCTTTCTGTAATTTTTTTTTAACCAATATAATGCATATAATGTCTAATTCGCAGTTAGAGCAGAGGTTTAATTTAACACAGCTGGTGCTGTTCAACTCTGTGTTCAGCTTACAGTAAAACTGCATTGTATAATATAGAGAAGACAGTTGTCTGGATAGCCTTCATAACTAAAGGTCCATGGTGGAGACGCAGCAGTACACATGTACATTTTCTTTAATCACATTTGATAAAGCTGTACTTTTTATTTGTATGGCACTTTTAAAAAAAACAACAGAGTAATAAAGTGTTTCAGTCTGAATAAAAGGCACACATTAAAGTTAAGTGCACATGTACACACAGACACAGAATCAAACAGTTGCAAATTATGCAGAAAAACAAAGGGGAAGAGATCAAGGAAAAGCTAGCCCATAAAAACGAGTTTATCCTACGCTGTCAGGTGGCATTCACAGAAGGCTGTCCCTGCTTTTCCTTCTGTGTCGCTGCTTCTTCTGCAGCTTCTTCTAGAGTTTCCTAAGAGGCATAAATTCACAAAACCGTTGCATCTTGTATCCTTTGTGTCAGATTACAGGAAGTTATGAGCATTGATGTCTCAGTATGATTATCTGAACACTTATTACGTTTGCTTCAAGCTGTTCTGTGTAGATGGGACCTTATTAAAATGAAGTAGCTGTTGATTTCATTGTTAGCAGATTACTGCTAATTTTCTTTGACATTTGGATGCATCCAGGTAACACTGGCTATTCCTGACTTTAACAGGATAGCTAATACTTATACTGAGGTATTATCACAATGAATGCAAAATAATCATTGTAACAAGTTAAAGCTGAGCTTTGTACTGCACTGTAAATGTCTTAACCTTGACCTGAGTTTGCCAGGCTGACTGTCAGATGTCTTAAATGGCCACTATAAAAAGGATCAGATCTCATTATAGATCTCGTGCTGAGAAGAAACATGTTTTGTTGTTTTCTTGCAGAAAACAGTACAGAGGTCATTGGCGACCCTTTAGAAGGTACTTCAGTCTGGTTCTGGAACAACACAGATCTGGTGCGTCTTCCACTTTTTATTTGTTGCCCTATAAGAAATAAAATCAAATTTTTCATTTTCAAATTAATTATTTTTTTGATGAGTCATCTGAGCAACCAAACCTTCCTGACTAAACCCCTCGCTATGTTTGCTGTATTAACCTCTGCGGGAGACTAGAAGCGTCACCAGTGTGTCTACCATGAACACCGATGCTCTTGGATTTCTTTGCTGTATTTTTGGACATTGTTTTATAAATCTTATTACACTGTAAAGTTACAGTAGCTAATCTGGAACTTTATTTAATCTGTTTTTTTGTCTCACGCAGCCAATGAATGCCACGTGGTCGTCCCTCCCTAGGACAGAGTGTTTGAAGTACAATGGAGAGCTGGTGGGGAAGGCCTGCAACTTTGTCCCAGACATCACCCTCATGTCCTTCATACTGTTCTTTGGCACTTACACCTGCTCCATGTGTCTAAAAAAGTTCAAGACAAGCCCCTTTTTCCCCACCACTGTGAGTCAGCGTGCTCAGCTAATTTACCTGAACAAGCCACACATGAAGAAACTAAATGAAATTTCCACCTGTTTGTGGACCAGCAGGTTCCAGAGTCTCTTTGTGTTTTCTTTCCATTCAGGTGCGAAAACTCATCAGTGACTTTGCCACCATCCTGGCCATTCTTATCTTCTGTGGAGTTGATATGCTCGTAGGAGTTGATACGCCTAAACTTATTGTGCCAAGTGAATTCAAAGTGAGTTCCCTCCTCCACCCAGAATATGAAAGTCCACATTACTTATGTATGGCTTTATGAAACCTGAGGCAACAATAAACTCAAACGTCCTGCAAGTCATCATCATAGACTGTATATAAAAGATGGCCAGTCAGCACTAATCGCTCCACTTTGTACCGGGGTTCATCTTTCACTAAAAGCAGCCACTCTAATTATGCACAACTTGAACCTTAACACAGTTTCAGGGACCGTTTAACAAAAAAAGTTTTCTGGTGTTTAAATTAATATGTTTAATGGACAGGAAGTAGCAGTAGTAGCGTAGCTTGTAGAGGCATTGGAGTTCCTTAAACATGGCACTAAACCTCAAGCTTTGCCTTTCCAGGCATCTAATGGATTGACTCTGTGCTTTTTTTAGCACATCCTGAAGTCTCTGTCTTCCCTCCTTACAGCCAACGAGTCCACACCGGGGCTGGTTTGTGGCCCCATTTGGAGGAAACCCCTGGTGGGTTTATCTGGCGTCGGCTCTTCCTGCCCTTCTGGTCACCATCCTGATCTTTATGGACCAACAGATTACTGCTGTGATTGTCAACAGGAAGGAGCACAAGCTAAAGGTAAGTCAGAAAACCTTCTGACAAAATGAGATTTGTGAAGTCTCACTGCTGTCCAAATCCTGACAAATCCAACAAAAACAGCCTTTAATAAGGTGCAAACATAGTGTTTTTTTCCTCTCGGTTTCTCTTTTATGATGTATGCAACTTTTAATTTATTTCACGTAACAAACTTCAGTCCCGCTATAACGGGGGTGTCACACATGAGGCCCGGGGGGCCAGAATTGGCCCACCAAAAACTTCAATCTGGTGCACTGCACAGCTTAGGAAAATGTGAAGAAGGGCATAAATTTTCCCATTTTTGTATTTTCAAAGGTTTTACAGCTTTTCCTACTGATAAAGACCTCCCCCATGGCCCCTCATACAACACCACAAGTAACAGACAAACAATTAAATTACAGAAAGTTCCTGTGTTTTTACTATCTGCTATAGAAATCTATGATTTTTACAGTAAGTTCACCTAAAAAAAACAAACACAAAAAGGACAGTGTTTGAATTAACAACAATCTGTTTTATATTTGCAGGATGTATTGAATTGAACTTTTTTTGTATTAAAGTATCTCTAAATATCTTCATGCTGACATAAAAACACGTTTCACTGGTCTGGCCCACCTGAGATCAAAGTGGGCCACAATGTAAAGGAGTTTGGCACCCCTGCTCTAGAACACTGGATCCATTCACACTTTAGCTAAACATAATTCTTCTCACAGGGGTGAGAGAGATGTCACGCCAGTACTACCTGTTATTTTTAGGCAGTAACTGCTGAAGTTGACCAATAGAATTCTTTGATTTCAGCGGGGTAATGTGCCCCTTGAAAGAATTAATGATGGAACAGCACTTTGGTTCTTCTCTCTTATTATTCACCAAACAAACCATAAATGAGCAGTTTGCAGGGTTTTAGGTCTGCCTGTATCTGCAGCTGTGCTCTGCTTACTGCCATGCCTGAACATACACACACGTTACCTCTGACCTTGTTTGTTGTCTGTACCAGAAAGGGGCAGGTTACCATCTGGATCTGTTTTGGGTGGCTGTTCTGCTAGCGATATGCTCCTTCATGGGTCTGCCGTGGTACGTGGCCGCCACCGTCATCTCCATCGCTCACATCGACAGTTTGAAGATGGAGACTGAAACATCGGCTCCGGGAGAGCAGCCAAAGTTCCTGGGTGTGAGGTAAGAGCAATGCTTGTTAGGAAGACGCCCACTCTATGGACTCTTGTCACTGATGACATTATAGTTTGACTGTAAGAAATGAGCGACTTTTGCATCTGATCTGTTGTAAGTGATCTGATCTGCAGGTGAGATTCCGGGAAGAAGAAGGCATAATCGCCTGGTTGGGTTTGGTCAACATGCATCAAAGAGCAGTAAATGGATAAAATTCAGGAATCTTTCAGATATTTCATGCACTAAATTGAAAATGGAATTAAGCGCTTTCATATGATTGACTGTGGTTTAAATTGGAAGCTCCATGAAGAACGACTCGGGCTTTGATGAAACAGCTCAGACATGGCTACTAAAACACAAAGTGCTTTGTGAATGGCCCGATTGTTGCAGAAACAATGAATCATTTTGAGATGTGATGAACACAGACGCAAAAACCTGCCTCAAAAATAGTTAATTTGGCTTGTGAGTTAAACTTGAGAATTTAATTTTTTTTTATAGCCCATATGAAATGTGAACAAGGAAAGAAGGCTGTTCATGCCTGAAATGCTAAAATTAGCTACGCTTGTTTCTATTTCTTACTGTTGGATTAGCCGATTAGTTTTAGTTTTAATTTTTTTTAACTGATTAGGAAATAAGCAGCTAAAGACATCCCTGCCTACTTCCAGTAGATTCATGTTGAAGGACTCAGTGACAGATGCTGCAGCTGTGGTTGCTGATCAGAGAGGATGTTCGAAGCTTCAGATTTCTTAAACCGATTAGTCTGAAGAAGCCATGTACTCATTGTTAAACGTGTTATTACCAGGATTTATGAAACACGCTTTAATTTGTTATTCAGTATGAACCCAAAACGAGTGACTGAGCCCACAAACTCATCACAAGAGTGTTCACAGAGGTCATGGCATAAGGTGTTTTTCCATAGACTACTATAGGACCTGAAGCCTATTTTGCAACCACATCTATCGCCATCTGGTGGCCTTCAGATAGAACGCAGGCTTAAGCCATGTCTGTGTTTTTTAATTCGCACACGATCTCTGTCTAATGTCTCGATCACTATTACCATCTAAATCTAATAAACACATATTGATGTTGGCTAGCTGATCCCAGCTGGTCTATATTGTTCATTCAGTGTTTGGTTTCAATAAATATTACAGAAAAAGCAGCATGAGGCAACACTATAACAAATGTTCTTTTTTTTCTCATCCCCTCAGATTTTTAATGATTATTTCTATTTAAATGAATCCATTATTTTTTTATCAGTATTAACATATTTTAGTTTCAGCCCCTTGCCTGGTTCTTCCTTTGTGTTCATTTTAGTTTTAAAGGGATTTTGATTGTTTTCATGTCTGATGTCCTTACCCGGACTCCTGATGTGTCAGCTGTAAGCTGAGCTAACAAATTGTAACACCAAAACATCCACACTAACTCTCAACCTTCTGCAAACACTGGTGCTGTTTTTTTCTTTCTTGGTTAAACTAGTTTAAGAATTGACAACTGACTGGCATGTTGCTTCAAATCATGACTTTATACCAAGCAGACAGCTCAGACGCTGCAGTTTTGTTCTTGTTTGAAGTGTTGTGTTGTGTCTTTTTTGCAGAGAGCAGAGGGTCACAGGTGTGTTCGTGTTCATCCTCACAGGCCTGTCTGTGTTTATGGCTCCGGTTTTAAAGGTAATCAATCAGATATAGCTGTTATTTGTTGAATTTTGATTGATTTGTTAACTTGGCGTGTCAGTTTTAAATGGTTTATGAGTTTAATCAATGTCCTTCTAGAAGCAGGTCTTACCACGTAGCGGTCATGTTGGTAACACCTCCGGGGAGGAGTTTGGGCATTTATTTTCAAGCTTCTGACTTGAGATCAGAAAACAACAAACAACAATACATTTTTAAGTGATTTAGAGACTTATAATGCAATTACTGCTCAAATGTGATTTACACAAATGCTAAAAAGTTCCCTTTAGTTATACTGCACAAAGTTAAACAATATAAAGGCAGTTTAACTTGGCGTCATTGCCATCTCTGAACAAATCCCATGCCAATTCATTTTGTTCCTGCCTACATAATTTCATTGAAACTGAGCAAGACTGATGCAAAAAACCCAAATAGTTAATGTCTAAGGAGCTCGGAAAGAAAAGTGTCTGGACTTCTAAGAACGATTGGGCAGGGTTTCATCTGGGACACTAGTTTGTCTAATATAGCAGCTGGGTAATATTATCATGAACCTGTTGTTCAGTTACCAGGACAAAAATGAAATTGGACTTCTCTGGTTGTTAACATAGTTTTTATTGGTCAAATTACATTTAAAAGAATAAACAGATTTCTTTATCAGGCTGCCTGTAAACCTGTGTAATAAATAAACTCACTGGTTACTGATAAGCTGCTATCTTATCACAATCAGAATCTTTATCATCACTGTAGCCATGAAACACTGAACAAGGACACCGAGGTCCACTTCTCTTAGTGCAAAGGAAGATCGCTCAATACAATAAAAATTAAGTTTAAAAAACACAACCACACAATAAATACTTATGTGGATGAAGTCAAAGATCAGTGGAAATCCAACTGGACGTCAGTGGTGGGCCTCTAAATGAGGTTTACAGCAGCGCCATTAACTTTGATCTTCTACCAGACTCTCACACAAACTGTATAACCCAAAGACTTTTAGGACGGTTGTAAAACAGAAGTAACACACATGCCGAGTTCATTGACAAAGTTTCATATGGAGTATTTCAATTTAAACAAATCAGCCAATCTATCAGTTGATTACAGAGATTAGATGTACTGATCCTCACCTCATATTTTAAATTCAACCTGTGAAAGCTGAGTTAAATGGTTCCCCCTGCAGCACAGACAGTGAATAAGTAGTTTCATACTTTTAAACAGTAATCAGCAGCTCTCCTTTCCTGCCACTGCCGACAGCTGTGGAGTAATACGACTCCTCTTTTTGGATCTACAATGCACAACAGGCCACATGCTGTTGTGGGAGTTTTTGAGAGCACTGTACAACTTATAAGTGACGTCTCAAATTCAGAACAAATCGGACAAATTTGAGTGGTTTCATTTTGCCCACTAACCTTTGCATATTCTGTGTTTCCTGTACAAAACAGTGTCTCTGTGTCATTTGTGACGTGCATTCTTCTTTTTCCCTTTACCCAGTTCATCCCCATGCCTGTGCTGTATGGAGTCTTCTTGTACATGGGGGTCGCTTCTCTCAATGGAGTGCAGGTATCATATTATTTAAAAAACCAAAACAAGAAACAGAACAATTAGACTAAAGAGAAGGAAACTGATATCAACAAACAAAACAGCAACAACAAAAAAACCAACTACAATTAAACAAATTCAAATTCAAATTCAACAAATTGAGACTTTGAAGCCAGAGAAAATTGGTGGGAAAATTCTAACCCAGCTGTTTAACTCTCCATTTCTTAACAGGAAATGGAGAGTTAAATGGTAAAAACAGACACAGGAAGTGCTGAGTTGGTATGGTAGTGTCCCGGAGGGGAGCGAAGGAGGACGGTCCGGCTTTGAAGTAGCACTTGTAATGTTATGCTTGTTGTGTCAGAGCTGCTGCACATTTGTTCTGGTTTCCCTCATGACACCATAGGTGCAGTGGGTCTTTGGACAGAAGACCATCTGTGCATCAGCACAGACAGATGTGCTCAGACAGATGTGCCCCCCCCCCCTTGAGGTAGTCCTTTAGCACTTGTGTAGGATAAATGCTGTAAATTTAATACCAGCTGGAGCTGATTGGCTGAGGCTTCACGCTTAAACATAATAAAATAAAAACATGCCTCGAATGACGCCTGGGTACCTTCAGCGGCTGATAAATAGAATTCAATACATTCTTAGAATAATGACTTGCAAAGTTTCCTCTACTTTAGTTCCAGTGAGAAGCAGTGATGGTTACTGAAGCTCTATCATATTAATCAGTACCTCGGTCTCTCTGTAGTTCATGGATCGTCTTAAGCTGCTTCTAATGCCGGCGAAGCACCAGCCGGACCTGGTTTACCTGCGACACGTTCCTCTCCGGAAGGTCCACCTCTTCACTTTCATGCAGATCCTTTGTTTGGCTCTGCTCTGGATCCTCAAGTCCACCGTGGCTGCCATCATTTTCCCTGTCATGGTGAGCCATCGTTGTATTGAGATGTTGCTAATTATGTTTCCAGAAAGTATAGTTTTAGTTATTATTAGTGAGTAATACTAACATCTTTTAGTATTATTGTAGGATTCCTATCACGGGCATCATCAGCAGAAGGACTCTGACCTAGGTACATAGGTATCGGGCAGATTCATTATGGCGTGACGACAGTTTCATATCAGAACATAGTTTTACTGCTCTTAAATGCAAAGGTCATTAACAGGGAGTTTGTTGTCAGTGAGACGTTTTAAAGGTAAAAATTAAATAGGAGCATTATGCTCACCAAAGCGGAATTAGAGCTTGTGACCAGAAATGCATTTTCACTTGAAGTTCAAATTGTTTCTCCAAAGTTTGTTTTGTGTACTTGAGTTTATCTGGGTGATAAATCAGCAGAGATTATAATGGTGCTTTATGCAACAGTAATAATGCAGGATTGTTATATTGCGGGATGTTGTTATAAAATTTATCAGGTTTCACGTGTTAATGTGGTCTTCATTTATCATTTATCTAAAAAAAAACATCTAACCAGTTTCCTCACTTATTATTTATTATTTTACATTTTATGTAGATTTCAGAAACATCAGTAAAATTTACACTTGAAAATCTGATGTCCTGTCTTTGTGTCACCGAATGATCTCAAAATCAGATCCTCGCTCTGGTCGCTGTCAGGAAGGGGATGGATTACCTGTTCTCTCAGCATGACCTCAGTTTCCTGGATGATGTTATCCCAGAGAAGGACAAGAAGAAGAAAGAGGACGAGAAGAAGAAAAAGAAGAAACGCGGCAGCTTAGACAGTGACGCTGACGACGTAAGTTTTGCACATGTTCCTCTTTTACATTTCTAACTCACTCTCGGGTTTATTTGAGATTCTTTATCTTGAACTCCATTTGCTTTTCTTTTGCAGCAGCACATCCTGGCTCAGCGTTTATGCACATTTATTTAATTTTTGGGTGGAAGTTCTTCCAGTTAATGAACATGAGCATGTTTAATGACACAGGATATGCTTGTACCTCATACCTTCACCATGTAGCGATGCACCTACACGCAAGTACTACAAAGCGCGGAGAACACAGTGGCACTTTGCATTTTTTTTTTAGATATTTGAAGCATAGAGTAGAGATGTTATCCTAAGAGTTTTAACTAAAGGTTAAACGGTACATGTGGCCGTCAGGACACGCCGTCTAATTCATGGGTGTCAAACTGATTTTAGTTAACGAGTCTCATGCAGCCTTTGATTGCATAGTAAATTAGGTGATAAAAAATTCCACATATTTTTACTCCTGTGTGTTAATGCCGTCATCGTATTGCCACACCAGGAACAGCACTGCATTAAAAAAATATAATAATGACTTTGCTCCAATTTCTACACTTTACAGAGACATGCAGTGGGCCCAGCTGGACCCTCTGGCAGGCTGGTTCTGGCTCCCTGCTCTGAATTATTCACTCATGACTGATTTTCTTGTAGCTCCGAAGTGGACATGCCTGGAAACAAGCTTGTGAAGAGAAAAAAGAAAGTTTCCAATGACGATGTTTCCTCTCTCCAACAGTCTGACTATCCTTACAATGAGAATATTCCCAGCATTAAAATCCCCATGGACATGATGGAACAGGAGCCCTTCTTAAGTGATAAGGCTTCTGACAGTGAGTAGACCCAAACTACCTGAAGCCCCGGAGGAAAACTACTTCTTGCGCCTGCCTAACTTGCTGTATTGTCCTTTTGTCACTAAAGATTTATTGCCTTTTTGTCTGTAACTGCATGATATTTACATTCCCTTTCCTTCTTTGTCCTTCACACTTCCTTTCAAACATGCATGAAAGCTGCTCGCTTTCTACCTTGGATTCTGATGTCCATCCTTCCGTCTCATCACGTGCTCGAATTAACTTATTTTCCTCCCGTCAGTTTCCATTTTCAGTTATCCGCTGTTGAGTCCGACTTTGTGGATGCTGCTTGTTTAACACATATTTAACAGCAACTTTAGCTTTATGTACAAAAGTCTTTTTCAACTCTAACTTCTGCCTTAATATATCAATAATGTGTGTGCGCTGAAGGACTATTGTGTAGACTTCATTGCATTTATTGGAGGTTGGACCAACTGATTAGCCCTGCTTTTCAGAGGGTGTCGATTTTTATATGTTATAGGAAAACTGATGATCACTTCACCTAATAAACCAAATAGAATACAATAGAATACAACACAGCAGACCCTCTCCAGAGCTTTGTCTGGGATGGTGTAGAAATATACTATTACAACTTGGATAATAATTCAATACATGTATTTAAAGCAGATAAAAATATGATGGAAAAAATAAATCACCCCACTAACACACAGTGGTCCTTTAACATTAGAACAGATGTCCATTTACAGCATTAAATGGTCTCACTGGCTTCTGTACTTAATGCTGTATTCACTGCAGTATCTTTAATCCACATTGTCTGTGTTCCTGGTTTTACCTGCTGGTTTGCTCTTACAGACACTATGACACACTGGTCTTAATGGATGGGAAACATTAAAGTGTGTGTCAGAGGCTATATAACAAATTAGATGGGTGCCTGTAAGCTAATGGCTGGTTTCTTTGGGGTTTTTTTGTAGGAGACAAGTCCTCATCATTCCTTGAACGACACACATCGTGCTGAGCAGCTTCGCTTCTACCAGGCCAACTACCTGTCCAGGTGAGACATAAATGTGTTTGTGTGTGTGTGTGTTGACATCAAAGTGCAAGTGTGTGCAGACTAGAGGCTGAGAGCCACAGACTGTCACAGTGCAGCTCACCTACCAGACCAAACAAAATAGCAAAGAAGCCAGGAAATAAAACAGAACCTCCACCAATTTCCTTTTGCATTTAATAATGACAGCGGCATCAAAGATGGTAAAAGGTCAGAAGGCACGCTAACTAGCCCCACGCGTAATGCTAGCCTGAACTTTAAAGGTCAGTTAGGCTAATTAGCTTACCTATGGCTAAACTGTATTTTTCTCAAGGGGAAGCAAAGCACTGGGCGCCATATGCCAGCTCATCTGTCTGCTCTGTCACGTCTTGCATGCTGTATGTTACATGTCTACTAAAAAGTGAAAGGGTTCTGAATACTGAGTTTTTTGCTGTGCTTTTTTCTGCTACGTTAACAAATTAGATTTTTACTCCATTTTATTCCTTTATTTTCCAAGTAAATTGTTTCATTGTATGTTCCCCTGTCTGTCATGTTCTATCTCGTCTTCTCTCTCTTTTGTGCTCCCTCGCTCCCTCTTGTCTGCCTTTCGTCTACTCCTGTGTCAGTCTTGTGTTCGTTTTCTGTTTTATTGTGAAAGTCTTGCGTTCCATGTTTAGTGTGTTTAGTTTTGGATGCTCTGTCTCGTCGTGTCTAATTTGTCTCAGCTGTGTTTCCCATGTGTTTCCTGTTCCCTCACCATTGTATTGTGTATTTAAGCCCTCTGTTTCCTTCTGTCCGGTGTCGCATTCTCACACATGGTTGTGTGTTTCTCTGTGTGCTTCCCGTGTGTTTAGTTCTTAAAATTTCCCAGTGTCGTTTTGTATTGTTTTTTTATTCAGCTAATCAAGCTGTGTTTTGAGTTAATGTCCTGCCTACAGGTTTGCATTTGTGTCGCACAGCCAATTCATGACAGTTTCTCTCATGCGCACAAAGCTGATAACCACCTTTGTGATATCCATCATCTCTGACTGGGGTTTTAGGTTTTATCGCGCCAGCTAATGTAAAGAAAGCCTGGCTATGTTTAACTTGAAAGTATAAGTTCTACAGGAACATAACCTGCTGGATTATAAAAAACAACCAGCTGCATTACAGCTGTGTCCACGTCAAGTACAAGACATGTTAGTCTAGTCCTATAAAACCTTTAACTGTGTGTGCTAGCTCCACTGATGCACGGACTTGTGAGGTTAGAGGGATTTCATAAAAGAAAAAAGAGCCGAACTTGTTCATCCTAGATTTGCCCGTGACTTGTAAGAGATTAGTATCTTAAGCTGCATCTTAGAGTGTTCTTGTTTATTTAAGAATGCAGAGTAATCTGCTATGTAGATGTTGTGAGTCTATAGTGCGTGATAAATGCACAGTGTTCCAGTGATATGAGCTTTAAGGAGACAATCGGTCTTAAAAAGACATGAAATTGTTTATGTGCAAATATTTATAGCAAAGATTATGCTGCTTAAGAGAGATTATGTTTTTCCATCATGTCCACAACTTCTCTCAATGACCAGGATCTGGGCATGGTGAGCACATGCAGGGTCAAGCTGTCTTCCCGTCACCCCATCTGCCCCACAATTGTCCCGCATGCTAATCCTCTTTCATGAGCACTGTTACGACAATGTGTGAAAAGCAGCTGCGATTACAGGACATCTGCGATGTCAACAAACCACAACCAGTGACATAATTGGTCCTCAGCCGCAGTGCTCTTCAGTCACATGACAATTTATTTATTTATTTTAATTATTTCTTTTTTTAGCAGTTTTGTTTTCTTTTATGGTTAAATTAGCTGGGTGCTTTCTGATGTCATGTTAAAAGCATTTTAGGCATTTTAGTAGTGTAGTTTAGTAGTAGTGCTCATTATTATCACTGGCATCGGTCCTGGGTATCTATCGTAGTAATGACATTACCCTGCTATTAAAGTAATCCTGTCCCACTAAGACTGAAGGCAAATTGTTTTAATCTCAGATGACCTCAGGAACCGTCAGATCGGTGCGTAGCACTATACAGAGGCATTAGTGAAATACCACAACAGAGTGACCTGGAGGTGAAACATTACAGCAGTCAGCTAAACATAAACTAGTAACCAAAATAAGTAGTTTTTAAGCAATATTGCCAAATAATCACTGGGTACAACCTTTGAGATGTGAGCATGTTTTTTTGGTGGGCATCTATCAGATCTTCCGTCTTTCATGTTTACGCTGCTCCCAAAAGGTAAAGGAAAACTTTAATTTCATCCTGGATATCTACTGGATACTGATATGGACAGGATTAATGTGTTAGGGATAGAAGGATGCCACGTTGTTTGAAAGGAATGAAAGGGCTGAAATCAAAGACACCCCGAAAATCGTAGTGAAAAAGTGATGCTAGCTTGCTAGTCCACGTTTCATTTCATGGACCCCGAACAGCTGGATTATATAATGCAGGGGTGCTCAATCCCAGTCCTCTAGAGCTACCATCCTGCAGCTTTTAGATGCATCCTTGTTCCGACATACCTGAATCAAGTGAATGGCTTGTTATCAGGCCTTTGCCAAACTTGATGGCATGCTGAAGAGGTAATCAAACCATTGATTCAGCTGTGTTGGAGCAGGGATGCACGTAAAAGGACGGTAGCTCTCGAGGACTGGAATTGAGCACCTTTGATATAATTGAATTGAATTGAATAATCCTTTAATCGTCCCACGAGGGGAAATTTCAATTGATGCACTACGTCTGCACACATGCACTCACGATATCTTATTTTTGTATTTCAGTCCTGAGATGAGTCCGCTGAAGTCTGTGCCTCAGATTAGAATAGACATGGACCCAGACGATGATAACACTTTCTACTGGAAGAGCAGAGGATCCGAAACATCTCTGTAGATCACCGAACGTCCGTCTGCCCACCCGCAGGACAACCTTTCTTCTCTTTTTACTGACCTCCAATGATTCGTTTAACTCAGATCTCCTTCATGACTTCAAGACTTTGTTCTGAAGAGCGGCACACTTTAGAAAAAGCATTACGGTGCACATTGTGTGGTCTTTCCTCACTGTGTTTTTCCCACAGCTCCACATCTTTGCTTACAAAGGTAACCCCTGAATACTCTTCTATGCAACTCCTCCTACACATCACTGACCAAGGCTGCAGCTCACTCTGACCGCGCACGGACTGCCCTCCCTGCTCTTTTTATATAAACATATACAAATATCATCTGTCTGAGTTTTTATATAAACCGAATTATTCTAATAACATTTTCCTGTAGCAGGAAAATCATGTTTTTATAGCTCTACCTCTTGTTTTAGATTCAATGCTTATCATGAATGAATGCGATGTGTTGATTTTTGATGTTTTTTTGATATTTTCTCTCTGTCCTCTTGTAGAAATGATTCACATGAAGAGATTCACTCTATGATCATAGCTTCTGAAGGAAATACAATAAATATTTACGTAAATTAACTGCAGATTAACAATGCACATTTGTGCAGATGAGGTAAATATTTTTATTCTCGCTTTCTGATGCAGTTTTACTTGCTTCGGTTTCTAATTTTCTGAATCTTTTTCTCTTTTGCTTTTGTTACTCATTTAATTTAAATCATTTTTTCTTCTTTTGTTTTGCTTTTTTTTTTTTAAAAAAAAAAGATTTTTTTTTTTTTTTTTTTTTTAAATTTTTTTTTTTTTTTTTTTTTTTTTTTAATTTTTTTTTTTTTATTTTTTTTTTTTTTTTTTTTTTTTTATAAAAAAAAAAAAAAATTTAAAAAAAAATTTTTTTTTTTTTTTTTTG
>VUQR01001202.1:30935-56830 GCA_015108515.1 Hemichromis elongatus
ATGTTGATCATGTTCCTTATTTAAAAAAACAAATAATGATAAAACAAACGCAAACTAACTTACTAAAAAAAAAAAAAATAGCAAAAAGCTCATTTTAATCCTGGAGCTTCAGCAGTGTTGCTGGTGTGAAGGGTGCCTTTTAGCACAAAGTACCGGTTGTAACTGTTACACTTCTGGAATGATGGGCCAACTCATCTCAGTTGCAACATATTTATTTTTCACAGAAAACTGTAAAAACAGAAAAATGCAACATTAATAAGTTCTCACAGACCGCACGCTGCCTCCTCACTACTGACTGACACTTCTTCTGGCGAAGTGCCAGCTACCGATGCGTACGGCACCGAGTGCCCTCTGCTGGCGGAACTTATATAACAATAAAACTGACATTAGCAGTGTCCTTAACAAAAGAAAGAGTCTTTGAGCATAAAATAAAATGGGGGGGTGCTATTTTCATATCTCTGTCATTACCATAGTGCCACATAACCTGAACATGGCCACAGGCTCCACAGGAGAAGAGAGATGGCACTTGAGTTAGGGAGCTAGAGCATGATCCACCCACACAAATGACATAGTCCTTCTAGCCGTGTGCCTGCAGTAAAATAATATTATTCTACTTTTGTACATTCAGTACTGGTGTGCATTTTGAGATACAAGTACATTTGTGGCTAAATGCAGTGGTCTGATTGCTCAGATTTGCTTATTTGCATTTGACAGAAACAAAACAAAACAAAAACATCAACCTTACTCAGAAAAAATAAATGTTACAAATTTGTCCAGCGAACTTCTGTGGTTGGTGTGAACAACTGAATTTTTGACACTGAACATATTCACATAGTGCCTGTGTAAAGGCCTCTAAAGCTAGTGATCAGAGACCATAAACACATGAAATAAGCGATTATTGAGGGCACACTTTAAAGGAGCCAAAGGGTTTTTTTCCCATAGACTTCAAAGCAATCTGATTTATTCTTGCAACCAGAGTCACTGCCTCCTGCTGGCCATTAGAAAGAATGCAGGTTTAAAGCATTTCTGCACTGATTCAACTTTTCAGACGTGGAAGCTTTATTGTCCATTATGTCTATGCTCATCTCATCATGATGAGAACTGACACAGCCTCATAAAAATACAAAAACAAACAAAGAAAAAGACCCGGCTCGTTCTCATTAGTGCGCTAAATTTGGAAGCTCTTCGTGAGACAGGTTGGAAGTAACAAAAAGGAAGGTATACCCACAGAGAGGACGAGTACAAGCTCTTTAAAAATAAACTGTATTATTAGGGGTTGTGTCCCTTCACAGGAGGAAACCGGGTGATTAATCGCAGTACACGAGTGATCGGTCACATCTTTAACAGTATGTGTTTGCCTGCTGACATCATGAGATTTCACCTCTATATGAACACAGACCAACACAACAAGGAGGCATTCAAGAAGAGGAACATTTTGTGACTGATTTAACAAAAAATTCATGGTTGTTCTTACAATGCAGCTCTTTCATGGTTCAATGTTCTGTAACTGAAAAGGACTAACAACAACAGAGTGTGACGTTTAGAACCTAAATGACGTTTCTTTTGCATTCTTGTGCATTTCAGCCTTGGTTTTCCATTTACAGCCGTGACATAATAAAGTGTGCAGTTTTTATACAGTGAAACACAAAGGAACTACCTTTTGACAATAGTGCAGATTCACCCTTTGCCTGTGTGTGGAATTCTTATATTAATTTCTTTGACCCTTTAAAAACCGAGCTGTTTCAATAAAAGAATGGAGCATCTTCTATAGTATTTTGTGTAAAAACACTGAAAATCAAGCCGCAGCAGGATTTCTTTCTACTCCAGGTTTTATAATTAATTAAGGAAATTACAATGTAGTGATTAGAAGTGCAAAATTATAATCAAATCAAATCAAGCCAGAAATCCTCGAGTTTTTTGGACTCGCCACATAAAGACAATCACAAATTCTGCCTACCAGTTTTTGGGGTTTTTTTTCAGTACTTTCTGCTGTTTTTGCCACACACACACATACACACTACTTGCGAGGACATGTTTACAGCAAGTTTCCCTCATTATGATTCAGCTGCTGTAATTAAGTTTGCTTAATCTTCCTCCTCCGCTCTTCATTTGCTCTGCTCTCTCACTCACAATATGAAGGCTTATTTATAACCTAACTGCAGACAATAGTCAACAATTATTTTATTGACAGGTTAAATTCAGATGACATTAGTTTGGACATTTTGGGCTTCATGGCATCTTCAGTTTCTATCTTTCCTGTCTATCATTCTGTTACCAACAAGGGCTCTATGAATCCTTCCAATATGGCTTCCAAACACATCGCAGTGCTCAGACTTTAGCAAAGTAACCAAAAGCTTCCCATTCCCGCGGACTCTGCCCACATCAGCATCCTTATCATCCTGGACCTTTGGAGCTTTTGATAACCCTTTCTTTCACCATCCTTCTGTCATATCTATCCAACCGTCTTGGCTTCCCTGATACTGTACTCTCATAGTTTCAGTCCCATCTCCCTTGTCACCAGTGGGAGCGATTGACCCCTGCCCCAGTTAATCACGGCGTGCCTCAAGGTTCTGTATTTGGACCCCTTCTCTTCACATCTATTTTTCTTCTACTCCTCGTTGGTCAGATAGGAGATCATGTAGATGTGTAAAACTCTCCCCTCTTACTCATCACAACAAATGGAAAGGAGGCACTATCCTGTGTATCCATCCTATATAGCATCAGTGTTTTAGGAGTTGCCAACACCAATAATCCAACAGGCTTGGGACTCTGGCACCTCTGAGAAATGTGTCATGACCTCTGGGATGCAAAGTTTACATTTTTAGTCTGATGAAGTTTATCTGTGTGATGTGGGACTTATGTGGAGAGAGTAGATTGTACAGTTAAGAAACCTCTCTTTGCTCCAGATCTGTGAAACCCCCCACTTTGTCACCACAACAACTCTTGGACCTGACACAAGCCTTCGTCCTGTTTATATCGCTTATATCTGTGACAGTGGGGGGAATGTCGTCACAAAATTTAAGCCTGCTTCGCCGAGCAGATATTCACCTCGTCCAGTGAACCCAGATGGGGCCCTGAGGACGAGGGAGAGAGGACCAACAAAAACACAACACAACGTCTACAACCCCGATGCTCTGATGAACTCTGAAGCTGCACCGATGTTGTTATTCTAGGTCAGTGTCAACATAGCAAAGTAAAAGAACTGCCTCAACCTTTGAACACCATCCAAATGTGAGTCATCCTCCTCAGTCCACAGTTCACTTCTTATTTGGATGTATTTCATCATTTTACAGCATTAAGTCTGTGACTGCAAAGCACGCCAACGTGCTTCAGAAGAAGTACATTTTATAGCTCTGTAATTAAACAGAACAAAAAGCAAATGAGATGAACAGAATAAACTGAGAGGCCAACGGTTCATTTTGAAATATGTTAACAGTATCAGGATATATATATATATATATATATATCTCCACTGATTTACATAACTATTGATCAAAAGAAGCAAAGTAACAGCCATGCCATTGGATGTAAAATTCACCTTGATAAGCCAACCTCAAAGCAGCACCGCAGGAAACATTAGGGAGGCAACAGTTAGTTGGATTCATCCTTTGGGATTGTGTCTTGGGCCGAACCAAAGATCCCAGAGAAGACAACTGTGTTTCTGGATCATGTTCACACACGGCTGCTTCTTTATATGATTCAACTTTAACTCAGCTTTTAAATATGTGGACATTTCCATGTCAGAGTCGTGCAGTCCGAGAATCACGGGCATCCATTACTGATTTTCAAACTGAAAATTTGCAGATCATTGCCTTTAATGTACATTTTACAAAGGTTCACACTTTTTGGAAAAGGGACTGTAGTTTGTTGGCAGGGGATTTGATCTCTGTCAACTTGTGTACAACATATGTCATTACCAAGTGTGTCAACTTCATTACGCTGATTAAAAGAAAAGGCGACAGAGAAGAAGTCAAAGACATTTTGGTAGTTGACACAGCTGTAAAATAACGTAGAAATGAAACCTCAAAACATCAACGAAAAATTTCTGATGGACCAAAAATACTAAAAAAGTGCTTTAAAAGGACAGATTAGAGTGTAAATAGAAAGGAAAGAACACGTTTTTAAAGAGGAAATGACATCAATGGCAGGCCTAGATGTCAGATTAGTGCTGTTGGACAGTTTACTCTTGAAAAATAATTGAATCGGGCTACACAGCTGTTAAATTTATTCAGCTAAAATGATGAATTATTGCCTTGGGGCAGCAGAAATTTCTCTCAAGTTCTGAAAGTACAGCATTAGCATGTGTCAGTATTTTTATAATTATACACACTGTTTTAATGGGACGCACTCCCAGTACTTGTGGTTAAAACAGCACACTGTATATTACCATCTTAATTTTAATCTCAAGAGCACCCGTGTGCACACACGCTGCAGAGCTAGCTGGTTGAAATACAAAGATATAGATGCATAGCTTGTTTTTTTCCCAAGCAGTTATCCTGCTCAGGTTTTCAGTGCTCTCATATTTGGATGCAGATGTGGTTACCAGTATTCATACATTTTTTCTAATCTTTCCCTATTTCACATTAGAATAGCCACAGACTGCTTTCATGTCACGCTTCTGTACGGTGGCCCTGAGAGGTCAAATGCACTGCACCAGTAATTAGAAAATTGCTGCACATTGAAATGAGCCAGTTGAGGTGATTCGAGGATCTGAATAGGACGCCTCCTGAGTGAGTTGAAGTAGACCCAGAACAGGGAGAAAAACTACAAGGTAACATGTATTTTCATTGTGTTATTAACAAGCAGCATTCCTAAAGTAAAGCAAGCTGTACTCACTTAAAAACCAAAGAATCTCATGAGGCACACCCAATCTTAAATCTTCCTTTTAATCAAAATAGAGGAGAAAGTGATGCACAAACAACACAGGCTGTTGGCTAGAAACTGGGAATTTCTGCTCAGTTATATGCAAAGTGTTAAGTCCAATGTTTGATCCAGCTGCTACACAAACTTTAAAATCAACAAACAGTAAATTTATGTCAGACTAATGAGTAATATCACAGACTAACCACCTCCATTTACAAAGTTTAATTTACTTTATATAAATAAAATCATTTATAGAAATATGTAACTGGACATACTTTCAAAGCTCTATTTCTGGTATTACAGCAACCCACCTGCAGTGCACCAACTTTTCTCTTCTCCATTGTGAGGCGCTAGCTTCACAATAACAGAAGTTTGACTTGATTGAAGCGAGAATGTTCCCAGGTAGCATAGTGTTGGGCAAGGAGGCTGCAGCACTGCATTATAGGATCTGTAGTTTGTGTTTTATTAGCGTCTCATATCTCTGGGCCATGCATAACAATAATAATACATCTATATAAAAATGATCTCGTGGGCTGGAAATAAATGTACGCCGGGCCGGATGTGGCCCACGGGCCTTGAGTTTGACACATGTGCAGCTTCACCTTCTACTAACTAAAACTCCAAAACGTCTAAACCAATGAACAATATCACTGAAAGGTTTAAATGAAGAACAGGCAGTGATCCAGAAGCTTTTTAAAAATTATTTTTTACAGTCTTGGCCCAGGAGAACATTTCAGAAATAGTTCTTTACGGTAAACAAAGGAAAACTTTGGAGTGGTGTTTTCATGCAGCTCTTTCACTGCTCTGGCTCGTTTGAGATCGATATGGGCTGCATTTGGTGTATTAACTAAAATGAGTCTGATGCCTCCGCTCTGAATGCAAAAAGTGGTCTTGTGATAAAAGCCAATATTCCTCCTCAAAAAAGGCTTTCAATGATGTTTCAAGTGTTGAATGTGCCATTTGGAGGATGCTTGCCAGACAATGACATATTGGCTTTGGAAAATCTGTCTTCACTTAAGTGTGAGATGAAATACGCTCCGAACTCTGGCTCCTCCAATTCTGCTGGAATTAAGCTTTTATTTCTGGGTGCTATTTACAAGCAAAAAAACCTCCTCCTGACATGCATTACTGCCATTTTCATCAATTTAGGGTAGAGTCTTTTGTTTAAGGCAAGCATCAGTCCATGCCATGGTTTCATCATTTTTTCCAGGGAGAAATATTGAAACTATTGCTGCTTGGACACGTCTTCCTGTTCTAAAAAAAAGAAAAAGCAACGTGCCTCGCTTGGCTTCAACGCAAAGCCCCAGAGTATGCACAGGGGTAGATTTGTTTCAGGAATACTTTTGCGAATAAAATTTGTGTTAACTTGCAAACTTTTGTGCTACGTCTACACTGTAGAGCAGCAGTTAATGTGCTGTTCCAATCCAGATTTAATAACGTGTCACTCAGAGAAAGCCTTGGAGGAAAAGAGCAGAGATAACACAACACATGAACTCGGTGATATGGACCAAAAATCTTTCACGTTTTTTAAGAGACTGATTGACATAAAGTGCAATAAAGTATAAGTTGATAGTGACAGACGTGAAGCCAGAGTGAAAGAAAGAATATGCACAGTAGAACAGATGAATAATTTAGTGAAGCTGAATGGAGAGAGAGCCTGACAGCACACATTTCTGCATATTAACATCACAAACTCGAGACAAGTGCAAATGAAAAGGGCCAGTGACCTCAACACGCTTGTATCTGCAGATGCGCCAGTGCCGAGTCTCTGTGTCATTTTTGTCACATCCTTGCTTTGACTGAGAGATAGCTCACCATGGCTACATCACAGGTATGATGACTCACACGATGACATTAGGTGGAGGATTTGCAATCAACAGATTCATGCAGGAACTTCAAAGGAAAGGACCCCCAACTGTGCGACTGAACACAGGCTCTACAGGCTTCAGCACAGCAACCCTGATGTTTCACTGACACAACCTCAGACCTCAGGCACTTGACTGAATATCATAAACATGAAGTCATCCTTTGATCTCTCACATGAAGCAAAAAACTCCCAACACAACAGGAAGAGAGCAAGACCCCTTTGGCTTTACTCTGTGACCTCATCAGTTGTGACTTCATGGCTCACAGAATTGAATTCTCATTGCAGGAGAACACTAAGGTAAAAGCATTAAATCTGCTTTTAAAAATGAATCGGCAAATCAGATGTAGACGTGCTCCTTGTCATCTTTAACTTCATTTAACATTGTTGAGTTTTTATGTATTATGTATTTAATATTGTAGGGTCTAACTTACAAAATAAAGCTCCTTGAAGCGAGTGTTGTTGTGATTTGGCGCTGTATGAATAAAAATGAATTGAAATTGACTCATTCAAACGCTGGACAGAAGCAGTCATATGCTGATGCACGCTGGTGATTACTGTGCAGGTGCAGGCTGTGTAAAGATGCCCCTGAGACAATCCAGCACATAACAGCAGGGTGCAAGATGCTAGCAGGCAGGGCATACATGGAACGCCATAACCAAGTGACCTGCATGGTAGTCCAGAGGTTAAAATGGGAGACACCCCCAAGAGTGGTGGAGAATGACCGAGCTAAGATCCTGTGGGACTTCCAGCTACAGATGGACAAACCGGTCATAGTAGAGGTAGACAAGGAGAGGAAGATGGCTGTCGTATTAGATGTACTTAACCGAGTGACAGCAACATCAGGAAGAAGGAACACGAAAAGCTGGAGAAGTACCAATGGTTGAGAGAAGAGCTCGAGAACATATGGAGGGTGAAGGTAACAGTGGTCCCAGTGGTAATCAGAACAATCGGTGCAGTTATCCCCAGGCTAGGCTAGTGGCTCCAGTGGATCCCAGGAACAACATCTGAGATCTCTGTCCAGACGAGCGCAGCCCTAGGAACAGCTAAGATACTGCGCGGGACCCTCAAGCTCTCTATCTATCTATCTATCTATCTATCTATCTATCTATCTATCTATCTATCTATCTATCTATCTATCTATCACACCTTCTCATTTAATGTTTTTCTTTATTTTTACTACTTTCTACATTGTAGACACAGCCAAAAGGCATTCAGTGAAAAATTATATGCAATTGACTGGTGAGAAGTGCTATGCACCGACTTCTGATATTTGCAGAACAGCAGGTGATGGAAATGCACTTTAAAAACAAAAACAACACACAGATACTGCAATCAGAGCTCTAACTATGGCTAAAAATATGACATTTTTTATTGTTGAAGCCTGGCTCTGCTTGTTGTTAATGCCAGAAAGATATTTAAATAAAAAACAATGCAAGAGCCAATTCAACAGGAGCCAGTGCATCACGAGCTTCGGTCAAACCGTGTCAAGTTGACTATCAGTCCTCTGCCAGCAGCGTGTCCATCATCACTTAGCTTAAAATGACTACATCAGTCCTCAGCCTTCGCAGCTACAAACCAATTTATTAGACTACAATAAGATTAGACTGGGTGGGTGATGTTTTTGTTAGAACAAAAACAGCTCTGCTGGCTCCCATTAAAACTGTACACCACCTTATACACACCTCACAGGGAGCGGCTGTGACTGTTCCTGTCGATATAAGACATCACAGCACACAAGAATGCAGCTCATTAATACAAAAAAAGATTATCAAGATGACAAAAGAATTGATCAGGCATTATAGGATTTTACTGAAAGCACAAACAGAAGCAGGACTGTTCATCAAATTCAACTCTAAACCTACACTTTTCCAAACTGTGAAACAGGTAAAAATGTCTGTAGTGGGGTAGAAGTGAAAGCTTAAAATCATACACAGAAGGATACAGAAAGCTTCATTTTCAGTGCAATCCTTTAATCAGTAGGCTTAAGTCTTACAAAAGGATACACACAGCCACCAGCTCTGCTGACGCGGTGACTTCTTTGGTTGAGATTGAAGGCTGATGCTGTTATTGAGGTCGTTCATTGTCATTGAGTCTGGCCAGGAGGCAGATCTAACAGCTGTGGTTTTATTAAACTGAAATAACTGATTAAGAGTCAGCACTTCTCAGTCTGCAGCTGGAATATTACTGAGGGTGAGACAGAGGGGAGAGAATCAAGGGGCAGGAAGGACGGCTCAGTCTTCATCATCTATCATTAGCGAGCAGCGTGAAAGCGTCTCTACGGCTTGGGCAAACTTTTACTGTAGATCACTGGAGCCGCTGAATGACAAGAAAACAAAGCTCACGCTGAAAGGAAGCAAGAGGAAGTACATTAACAGTTCATGACCTTCACGATTCTTCCAACCCTTTTATCGTTCTGCTTCTAGTGGAGGCATGTGTGAAAGAGTTGTGAATGATTGCATAAAAACAAATCAGGCTACAAATCAGTGCTCTGACCTTCAGAGCAAAGTCACTGGGATTTTAAGTTGTCTGAGATTTTTAGCAGACACAAGTATAGTAGAGCTAGCACAGGGCGAGGAGCAGAGCTAACACGGAGAGACAGACAACCCAATCCCACTGACTGTCTTTGAACTTGAAGCTGGGGCGATCGTGGCTCAAAGAGTTGGCAGTTCGTCTTGTAATCGGAAGGTTCCCAGTTTGAGCCCCAGCTCCGACAGTCTCAGTCGTTGTGTCCTTGGGCAAGACACTTCACCTGTTGCCTACTGGTGGTGGTCAGAGGGCCCGGTGGCGCCAGTGTCCGGCAGCCTCGCCTCTGTCAGTGTGCCCCAGGGCAGCTGTGGCTACAATGTAGCTTGCCATCACCAGTGTGTGGATGACTGTAATGTAAAGCGCTTTGGGGTCCTTAAGGACTAGTAAAGCATTATATAAATATTTACCATTTGAAGCTGGAGTATCCCTTTTATTATACTTGACATAACTGGCAGGCATGAAATATAAAAGGGAGATCAGAGGTCAGAGGTCAAAAGTGACGTGATATTTGGATACAAAGTATAATATGATATCTAGAATCCTCATATAGCGATATCATTGCCTAACTGCTGCCAACACAAGCAAAGGAATTTTAAGCCAAGTATTAAAGATCAAACACATTTCATGAAAATTTGATCTAATTTGACCTTGAAAAAGAGGTCAAAGGTCGTACAATATTTTGAATCCCCATGCATCATTCCTCATATGCCTATATGACGCCAGTGCTGACAATGACAGTAAGAAATAGTTTTAAATAGCTCTACATAGGATTGTTTTTATTTTGACCAGATCAGATTCAAATCACTCTACTGAGAGGTCAGAGGTCAAATGGGACACAATTTAATTTTTTATACAATACTTTGTAAATGTTGCTAACACACACCACACTTGTAAGAATCATATTTTTGGTCTGTTTTCAACCAACAAACCCTGAAGCTGAACTTTATGAATATGGTTGTTAAAGTTATTGGAAAACAGAGTTTGATGGACTGTTAAAAGGTTTTCTCGTTGTCACAGCTGTTAAAGTTTATAACTGAAATCAGGATTTTTGGAAGAAATGTTTCTGTCATCCACAAAACATGGCCCGGGAGAACAACAAAGACAGGAGAACAGACGGCGTAAAGCTAGCTTTATCTTAAAGTCAAAGATGAATGCATCTGTAGGGAAAAAAAGCCCTTGGCTAGTTTAATGTAATAAGGTGATAAAGTTAAATAGCTGGGATCAAATTTCTTGAGTCTGTAAAGGTTTAAAACAGCTTAAATGATTTTCCATGTTCAAGCTTTTATCCTTTTGCCCTTTTGGTCGACACTGAACTGTGCTTTTCATCCTACTGGAAACAATGTGTGTTTTAATTGGCACCATCTTAAGTCATTCTGACTTTTGTTTTGAAAATTGACAGGGAGTGTAATTCTGTTTTTGCCTGTTATTATCTGACCAGCTTTACTCTGACAGTTTTCTTATTTCATAAACAGGGATTGTATTAGCAAAAGTGCAGGAAAACTGACACTATAAATATCCATTTCTTGTTATGTTCTGCACATGAGCTTGTCTAATCCCGGGGGAGGCCACTGGCTTCCTGCGAGACTGAGGTGCCTCATGTGAAACAACTCTTATTAATTAGTCTCTTGGATGTTTATTGATATTTCCATTTCAAAAGATACCCTGCAGTGGATTCCTGCCACCGAAGCTGTAATATGTCATGGCGGGCTGTGTGTAAGCAGGCGAGCGGAGGTGTGGATCCACGGACAGGACTCAGAGGCGGAAAGTAGATGTGAAAACTTCAGCTTTATTGCTGGCATGAAAGTAAACACAAAACCATGAGAAACGTAACTGAAGCAAAAGCAAAACCGAGAGACATAACTGAAACTGAAACACACAGGCACTAATATGATGGTACGACGCGACAGGGAGCACAGGAGAACACAGAGCTTAAATACACAGGGCATAATCACTAGATGGTAGACGGGAGGGAGACACAGCTGGGAGAGATTGGGGCTAACAAGACGAGGGGAGCAAAGCACGAAACACTGACCAAAGACGCAGACTTTCACAATAAAACAGGAAACATAACAAACGCGGACTACACTGGGGAGTACAACTGACAGGAAAAAGGGAGCACACAGGCAACATCCAGAACACTAAACAAGGAAACATAACCTGGAACTAAAGAAAACTCTTTCAAACTTTCACAGCTTTCAAACAGACTTCTGCTGTAAATATATCAACAAGAACATCAAGTTAGAAAAATGTTCATTCTGTAGACGGCACTGCTTTGATCTTTCTGCACTTTGTATGTCTCGATATTTTTAACAAAGCACTTTTCTATTATGTATTATCCATAAAGCTACAGTGCCTCTTACATTATGACATGTACAGGTCAGACTCTAAAGTGATTGTGTCTCTCAAAGCTTCACATTTTTTTAAGCAAAAATCCCCAAATGATTTCCAAGCTTGTTTAAAAAAGAAAAGGACACAGTACTGTATCCCTCATTTTTGCATATATGCTAAGAAAATTAAAAACAGATGTAGTTATTTAATGAAAATGTACAAACATGCATGGAAATACAAAGCTTGAGAGTCAATAATTGGTATGACCACCTTTACTCTTCAATGCAGTCTGAGCTCTCTCAGGCGGGTTTCACATCATTTCTGTAATTAGTCTTCAGGAATATATCTCAGGGCTTTTTGAGGGACATTCAAAGCTCGTCTTTTTTTCCATTCTCGGTTAAAGTTATCAAAAACTGCTTCAAGAAAACAGAAATTTCTAATTTGGATTCATCACTCCATCAAACCTGCTGCCATTGGCTGTCAGGCCAGTTCTGTGTAATTTGGCATACCTCAGTCTGTTCTCCCTGATCCGACCCGGCTGACCCGACAGCCACTCAGTAGATGGATGAACCGAAGGCCCTGATGCATCTCTCGGGCTCCGTGTCTATGTTGGATTTTTTTTCTACATATTTCTTAAGCACATGACTTTCAGATACTGTCCATCTGCTGTAGATAGTTTTATGCTTGCCATTTCTGTTTGCCCTCCACTCCCTTTTTAAGAGAACACTGCACAGCATGCAGAGATGTGCCACATTTTCAGCTCTTTCGCCTCGGTGATGCTAAAATCTTATTTCATGTCTGTGAAACTGAGTCATTTTTAACATTTTTATTAGACTCAGCTAAAGAAAACAATGGGAACAAATGATATGTTTTGCCACTTGCTGCTAGTAACAAAGTGCTTTGCTAACTTGTCTGTTAACTTGGCAGCAAAATATAAAAACTGTGTGGCTTAAGACTGCTGCACAGTATGTTAATATTCAGTCAATATTGTATATTTATACTCTGTTTTACTTGTAATAAAGTAAACCTAATTAATGTTCTGATGACATCATGAATACAACCAAATGTTTGGTAATAAGCCGACAGGAAATAATGTGACCGTGCTCTTTCTACCAAGCAAAGTTTTGTAGCCACGTGCGTGACAGATGTCTGTGGAGGGATGTCATCAAGTGCTGAAAATTTGCTTATTGTGAGTTAGTTACTTTAGATCTCTGAGGTGGACTTTAGTGAAAATGTTTTGGGGACAAATTCAGTGAAAACCCTGAACCTCTGACCAGCAGAACAGCTGACGAGACTTCCAGACTAGAGTTGGACCATCTCCTTGAAGGTGGTCACACGCTCACTGCAAACCAACACATGCATGAATGTTTTGTTTTGGGGGGGGGGATCAAAGAATTGGGTGAAACTCTGAAAACTAAATCCAGAATTACCACATACATAAGAATGTACAAGAACCAAAAATAAAAATCACAACTATTTTTAAAAAAAAAAAAAAGCCAACATCCCCAACTTTCTTACTCAGTGAAAACTAAAAGGGCACTGAGCTACATCCGAGGCTTTGGTTGGAGCTAGTGTGAGTGTTTCAAATTCATGAGCCGATAGAAGGAAAGTTTGTGATGCTGATGAACGTGTTGCCCTGAGCGAATGGCCGGTCAGGTGCTCAGAGGTGGATGTTCCAGCTGGTATCAACCCTGACGTCTGTGGTAATCAGGATATGAGGTTCACTCCCGGTGTGCATTTTGATAACCCCGCAGTGCATCTCACCTTCAGCTGCTCCACACGTTTCTGTCTTAGCTCCCTTTTCCCCCAGAGTTACGTCACCTGACACCACAGTTTAGTCAAACCAACTTTGGGTGGATTCAGGGATTTTGACAGAGGAAGGACCGTAACACACATGTGCAAGACATATAAGTAATATGATTAACATCCTCAGAGACTTAGCAGCTACTAGTGTCTTCAACAACCAAGTGCATTTTAAGAAACTATGCATTAAAGTCAAAACCAGAACTTTTATCTAATCCGGACTCTGATAGTTTTTCAGTAAACTTTCAAGAGTTATTATCAGTATGTACTGTTACCATGGTGACTCATCATATTAATGATGGAAGAAAGCATGACAAATCCTCCAGTAATTTATTTACTCATAAAATAACTATTTTTTTTGTTAATGTTTTTATATATGCTGGAATGCCTTTGTATTTTCTGTATACTTGTCAGAAAATATACTTTCTAAGAGAAAGCCCATTTAGAAATCTCCCCGGCTTAGAAATGACCCTTGACTCTTAAAATGCCCAAATTTACAGCAGAAATAAACATTTAGAGATTAGTACAAAACCTGCTTTCAGCCTTTATGAATAATGGTGGTGGCCACTTTGATTTACAGATTTCTGACACAGACGGTTGGAGTCGGCTGGTGCCGTCTCCACTATAATCATCACCACTGTGTTCGTGTTTTTGGTTCCTTTTGGAGCATTTTAAGGGAATAATCTTTCAATATGTTGTTCCCAGTGTGGGACAGAGTGCCTGAGAGGGTTGAGCTTCAGTTTTATCTGGCTGTTACTGTTAGCTCTAAACGATAACAGTAAGCTTCTAAATGCAAATAATCAAGTCCAAAATCCTGTGTGTGACATCATCACGGCTATGTCTATTTATGTTGTGTAGGTGAGAGGCTCAAAGAAATCAACAAAATCCATGGAAAAGGCATCTTTCCCCTGTGAGGCTGTTAGCCTATGAGTGTGCAGTGTCCTCACTCTTACAGACATGCAAAGACAAAAACACTCAGCTGGTTTCCAACTTTAAGCATTTTACACAAACCTGCTGAAAATATTTGAACCCAGTGAGGCTGTTGGTTGGTGGTAAATAGGCCGATGGGTTTGGCATTTGTTTTGCTTAAAGGAAGTAAAATAAGCAAGTGGAAAAGGAAAAAGGTTCATGAACAAGGAGGGATATAATGGAAAAATCAGACTAATATGACACTACAGCTGACAAATTAAGCAGTTCAGAAAAGTGGGGATGACTGGGCACCAGGACTGATGGGATCTGTTTCTATAAACATATTTGTAAAATTTATAACAGTAAATCAAATAAGCTAAAATGCAAACACAGACACACACAAACACAGTGGTTAACTCCATGTTGGGCATGGAGTTCTTTCCTGTGCGTGTACTTTTCTTCCTTGGTGTTTGGGGAATCCATTAGCTCGGAGGACTTCTAACAGTAACTGACATTTTTCATTCACTTCCCAACCGGTGCCAAAAAACCTGTATAAATGTCTGAAGTGGGCCCAGAGGTAAAGCAGTCGCTCTGATTAACATCCTGCCTTCACCGTCACTGGAGACAAACAGCCGGCTGCATGTATGATACGGCTGACAGATGCTTCTCACTAACCCCCAGTGGGGAAAAACTTTTTTCTGAATTTCCTTATTGTTGCTGTAAGATACGACAGAATTCAAACAAAGAATAAAACACATTCTGCATTTTAATTTAAACATATCAGACTTCAGAGAGTTAACGCATGATTTCTCCTTCAAAGTCTTTTCTCTCATAGGAATAAAACTGTAGCAATAGAGCGAATGTGAAATCGCTCGCGTTTGTCCAAATATGAACTGTGAACGTTCACACAGGCGTATATAAAAAGTAAAATGCATCCCGTTTGTTACGTTCCTCTGGACACTTCAGTCTGCTTATGTCATGGCTGCCGAAGCGAGCCGCGAGGTGTTAAAGATGAGGACCCAAGATTCAGGCAAGGTTGATGAGAGGAGTAACGATTTATTTACAAAGTGGCAAAAGTGACAACAGCAGGCGATAACGAATGGGATGGTACAAACGAAACCTAAACTGGGGAACACTAAGGAGCAGACTAACATAATGCAAATGGCACGGAGAACAGAGAGACGCAGAGTTAAGGCGCAGGTGCGGCCCTTTCGTGTACCTTAGTAGCATGACAGATATGAATTTGGGACCAATGGTGATGTGAAGACCAGGAAGGTCCAGCAGCGTTTGTTCACATAAGATCCAGAACTTCAGGGAGATCAGCCAATACACCAAGCTGTGTTTGTTCAAACACCAAGTCATGGCTACTGATGCACTGGAGACAGCAGACTTCTTGAATATTGAAAAAAGCAGCACCACAGGACAGCCAGTGCCAGTGGGCTAATATCGAAGGCCTATGTGTCGCCAGGGAAAACAAGTCCATGGTATTCTTTTGGACACAAGTTACAAAAAGTAAGTTAGTTCACATCACTTCAAATTAGCCCACTGTTAACGTTAAACACAACATATATGCTGTTCGGCCAGAGCTGACAGAATTGTTAAATCGTTCTAGTTTTACTCTCATGACAACATCTGAGGCCAGTTGGTCTGAGTGCCAGAAATGACCTCATGTTAAAAGATATTTTCATCAATAAGATTTCAGCAATCACATCCATTAAAGTAAGATAAAAATCAGCTCCTTGTTTGGTCTGAAAGCACTTTGAGATACCTGCCACTAGATGTAATTTATTGAGGATGCAGGTGAGAGGTGGGTGAGATGAGACACTTCCTGCCAGATGCATCTTTAAATCAGCAGCATTATAGTCGCGTAGGACACATTAGATGTCATGGCTGGCTGAAAAGTCGGTTTTTTATCTTCTAATGTTCTTCTTTGAAACTCGAGATAGAGAATTTGGCGTCCCCTTTTCTATCATTTGAAAGAAAAAAAGCATGAAAAGATTATTTTCTGAAGCTGATATTTCTTTCAGTCTTACCATGAAGAAATCACCTCAGTGCTCCATAGAAAGGAGGGTTACATAAAGTAGTTCCTGCTGTTCTTCTTTGTTCACATGTATAGAAGCCAAATTATGCATAGGACATAAGCTGAATTAAAAAAAAACAAAAAAACCCGGAATAAATATCTGGCCTTGCACTAAAGTCAAACATTCAGTGATCCAGCTTGCACATTCGTTCCTACAGGGTTCAGTTTGGCTTGGAGCTGCAGGAACCCCTGGACTTTTTTGGGAGGCAGTATTGTGCAATAAACATTCATTCTTTAATTTATCAAGTGACTTTTGAAAATCCAGTTTAAAGTCTACCGTGTTATGTTTGGTTGTGTTTAGTGCCGACGTGGGACAGTTTTTAGTTTCATTGTACAATTGTACGACTGTGCAATGACAATAAAGAGATCTCTTATCTTACTGCAAAGCAGAATGAACTGATGGTGTCATTTTTATATGTGTTCACCAATATTGACAGACTGATGATTAAAAATGTTAAATGTTTTACAGCCCTTGGCTTTAGGTTACTATATCTAGGCTGACTGCAGTGGCTGTGATCAGCTCTAAACATGGTGCTGTATACCTGGAGTTAACCTTTCCATGTTTTCCATGTAGTCTTCCTGTTCTGATTGCCAATATTATCAGTGGTTCTGAGACTGAACTTCACAGAATGCACGATCGTGGCTCAGAGAGTTGGCAGTTCGTCTTGTAATCCCGGCTCCGACAGTCTCGGTCGTTGTGTCCTTGGGCAAGACACTTTACCCTACCGCCTACTGGTGCTGGCCAGAGGGGCTGATGGCGCGATATGGCAACCTCGCTTCTGTCAGAGCTGTGGCTACAATGTAGCTTGCCATCACCAGTGTATGAATGGGTGGATGACTGTAATGTAAAGCGCTTTGGGGTCCTTAAGGACTAGTAAAAGCGCTATATAAATACAGACCATTTATTATTTACCTGCATGAAGCCAAAGCTGGTTTAAACCCAGGAAGCGTTTTGCTACCAGATGTCTTGTCCTTAGCTAATAACAAAGGGGAATAATGTCTGGTTTAGACAGAGGCATGCCTAAAAAAATGTTAATTTGCCTCAGTTTTAACACACAGTGCAATCTTACTTTCTTTTTAAATGTTATTAAATTTCAATTATCATGTCGAGCTTGGCTTTAGTAAAGAGTCATACAGTTTTAGACAGACATTCGTCTGATGATTTGGACTTTAGGTCAGTATATAAAGTTCTGATGAAATTGAATTAACTTAATCACACATACCTCTGCAAGCACTGC
Source organism: Hemichromis elongatus (assembly GCA_015108515.1). NCBI lineage: Eukaryota > Metazoa > Chordata > Actinopteri > Cichliformes > Cichlidae > Hemichromis > Hemichromis elongatus. The sequence continues at coordinate 48,550 of VUQR01001202.1, forward strand.
ACTGCTGGTAAGTTCAGTAAACAAAGCACAGGGTCGGGGAGCTGCAGTGTTTGTAAAGTTTGACGGCTTCTGGAAAAAATAATGCAGATCTGTCCTTCTACATGACAGCAGCTCTCTGCACTCTCTACAGCTGCTGTGCATATGAAACAACGTTTTTCTCCTGCTGTGTTCACTCTGGGGAAACAAAGCCTCTACCTGTATGTGCCGCAGGATGTCTGTCATCCACAAACTGCCTTCTTGTTACCATGGTGACTTTCATCTGCAATTGACACACATAGACAGACACACACACTTCCAGCTTACAGTCACATACAGCTGTGTAATGGAAAGAAAAGTTTGATATCGTTTAATTAATTTCATAGTTGTTTTTAAACATAAAAATAACTGAAAACAATAATGTAGAATGTGTGCCAACAAGGACAGAAGCCCCGGCTCCACCTTGGCCACATGGACAAGCTAAACGACTTCTGGAGAAAAGTTTCATAGTCAGACAAGAGATATGTTTGGAGTAAAGGTGAGGCCTTCAAACCCAACAACAACACTGTACTAACTGTCAAGCATGGTGGTGGTAGCATCATGCTCTGGGAGTACTCGGCTGCCGGCAGTACTGGTACATTAAGTGGTGTGAAATAACAAAGAAAGATATCTACATCACCTCATATAAACAGTTATTAAGTTAAAAATTGGCCACAGTTGGGTTTTCTAGCAGGAAAACAATCCCAAAAATGCACCAAAACCGGTTTTGAAATGAAAAAAGCAGGCTATAAGTGTCTGACCTCAGTCCTATTCAAAATATCTGAACATAGCCAAGAAACAAACCAATCTATATTACCTATACCAATTCTACCAAGAAGACTGGCCAAATATCCTGCCAAAATCATGCCAGAAGCAGAAGCTTGGCTACCAACAGTACTGTATGTGATGGCGCTAAAGTACAACAGGCACTGTGCATTTAACAAGGTGTTTGGCTGTTTGTATTAGAACATAAACCCAAAATAAATTCAGTCTTGTGCCTCCAAATCTTGTTTAAGTAATAAAAGTCATTAAAGATTAAAGATATATGTTCCACACTCACTGCACCCTGGGGGGGGGAAAAAGGTCACAGAAATCATTAAAAGCCCCAAATTACCATCAAATTCATACCATATCTTTCTGGAAGCCCCAAAGGACTCCCAGAGAGAAATCCAAATGCTTGAGGCATCTTGGGGGATGACTGAAAAGCTGCAGCATGTTCAAGTTTTAAACTGGTATCGTTGGCAACATTGCTCTTTAAAAGAAGGGCAGCCTGTTTGAGGCGCCCACTAATCTGATATGTTCACCCCTGTGCCACTCGCTCCGCTGGGTCACCCATAATTTCAGTTTAATTATAGATGAACATGGTTCAGTGACACATTCATTACTTTGTTGGACCATCAAATAAAGGTCGGTCCCAAAACTCAAAGATTTAAAATGAACAGCAAATGTGATCAAATTTGAGAATAAAACATCACATTAGTGTTTCCTTCTGCTTTGATGCATGGTTTAAATCTAAAGTATGGACAATAGGGACTAAAGGAATGCATTGAAACCTAAACCTGCTCTTTGTGGGATTGACCCATCTTAATAATGGGAGAAAATGGAGTGGGGAAGCAAATACATGCACATGCATGCCTTTGGTTAGGGTGGAGAAGGTTTAATAGCCTACTTTAAACATGTCTGCCAGCAACATCAGCATCTCTTCATCTCTAATTCTATCTATGGATCATGTTAGTACAATTACATGCTGATAGCAATTAAATCATTGGGTGATCTAATGAGGATACAGTGTGTTAGCCGAACGTGTACGTGCTTTTCTCCAAAAAGTGTTTTTTATTGCATATCTGCACAAACAAAAAAAGTGAGATGTTTTTAAAATAACACAGAGAGCAGCAATGAGCAAATGTATATTTAATTTATATTAATTGTATAATGAGATGAATTCAGTTAATAATTGAAGGAGGAACTCCACATTAACATTCACATGATGCCTCAAGCCTTCCAGAACACAAACATACTCTCTCACTGCTGGTAACTCCTGCAGGACAAGTCTAAAGCATAACCACGTCTCTCAGCCCACACAGGTTTTCCAGCCTTGCATTCCTCCGAAACACTCACATATAGCAGCTCTCCGTACCCCAGGAGTCAGCCTTCCCTCCTCCACTGAGAACCACTGCACTTCTTTCCAGCTCACACAGGAAAGATATACAGCATGTGTGTTTATGATCCTTTCTTCTGAGTCCTTTCTGCAAGGTAAATAATAAATGGTTTGTATTTATATAGCGCTTTTACTAGTCCTTAAGGACCCCAAAGCGCTTTACATTACAGTCATCCACCCATTCACACACTGGTGATGGCAAGCTACGTTGTAGCCACAGCTGCCCTGGGGTGCACTGACAGAGGCGAGGGGGCTCGAATCTTCCGATTACAAGACGAACTGCCAACTGTTTGAGCCACGATCACCCACAATGAGCAGATTTGCTCCGGGCACACTGAGAACTGAACTCAGAGTATATGTTCCTGTGATTTGTGTCTGCAAGTGGACTTGGCTCCACTGTTCACCACCAGTTTTTCCACATTTCGATGTGAGAAAAAGCATTTTTCATGTGCAGCTGAGGTGAATCTAAAAGATCAAATCTCACAACTTTTGTGCAATGTGTCAGGTCAAAGTCAAGGTCACAATATCAGGTACTTGTCTGCACAGAAATAAAAAGATAAGTAGTTTTATTTACCTTACAGTTTAAGATTAAAAAGAAATCTTCTGCTTTTCTGTATTTTTCTATATTTTTTAAAATTGCTAAGGTCTCACATTTATTCTGAGAAATAGAGAAGATATTTAGCAGGTCCCTTCCTATCCCCCTTAATAAAGACAAGCCTGAGAAGCCAAATAATCCAGCAGGCTGACTGGCTAAGGCTGTAATCACTACAAGCAGAGGAACTGTCACAAGAGAGAGATGTCGGCAAACTTTTAGATTCAGGGTTGGTAACTAAATTCTATTTAACTACAAAAATAAACATTTCATGTGGAAATAGAAAAATTTTAGTCACAAATCAAAATTTTTTTTTTTTTGCTGTTCAGCAGGTGACATGAAAAAATGAAAACACCACAAGATGGCAATCACAGTCCTCCGCAGACGCCACACCAGCCTAAAGCAATTTTAAAAGAAATACAATGGTATTAAGATGAGGCAACATCGGCTAAAACTTTTGTGAGAAAGAAGTGAAAATAAAACAGCTGACAACTAGAACTTAAGATCATATGCAAAACAGGAAAAGTAAAGAGTCCAGAAAATACAAGCAGCATCCAATAAAAGCAAAAGTTTGAGAAACTACAGCAAAGTTGTAGCAAAGAAGCAGAAAGAAAAATCACAAGGGGCAAAGCGGAGACACGAGGAGACCGACAGGGAGGTACAAAGCGGAACTATACACAGACACACAAAAGGTGAGTACAAATTTTACAGGAAGCAGAACCAACTGAGACACACGAGCACGTAGCAAACAAAAATAAATAGTAAATAAGAACAAAGAGTGACACGAAGCTCAGACACAGACAACAGGGGAGGGAAGGAGATATGGTTAAAAACATATCTGAGCTAAATCAACCATCCTGGAGCCTATAGTGAAGAAAGTTGCCTAGCTCTTTGCAGCAATGCTTTCTCAGTGAGTATGCAGCAAAACAGCACTCCCTTCTGCAATCTATAGGGGTGCGTTCTGTGTGCTGCACAAACAGAGCCCATAAAACAAAAGAAATAAAAGACAAAATGTGAATTTGTATCAACAGAAGTTGATTTAGAGACAGATTAAAACTTTTTTAATTAGCCCGATGAAAGGAAAACATGCAGGAAAGGTCCACAGCAAGATTCAAACCACTAATTTCATAGTTAAATTATTTGACCAACACATTAAACCCACAAACCACGATGAAACCTAGATAGCCCAATTTGATCTCAAGTGAGCCACACCAGTAAAATATAAATAAAGCCATCTATTGATTTACAAAAGCAATAATGCTACTTTACGCTGTTACACATTTAATCTTCTCTCATTACATTTGCATTAAATTATAAAGTTTACAAATAAACCTTTAAAAACACACAACATCACATAAAAACCATAATGTTACTTCTTAATAATCTAAAACAACAAATGAAATACTGCACGCACATGCATTTCCACTCCAGTGTAGAAATGCCAATATTGCCCCCAGGACTAGAGAAGCATTTTATTCATAAAATTATTTAATTGAAAAATATCCTACTGCGCAGACCGTCTGTGTTTACGCCCCACACTTCCACCATCACAGACTTTATTTTAATAGAGAACCAGACATTTAAGGATCAGCAGCTGGGCGAGATCAGGGGGACATCACTCTACCATTAGCCCCCTCATCCTCATCCTCCTCTAATCCCACCCCTGCACCCCTGACGTCACGGCATTAAAAGCGGCTGGATCTGCACAAATGCCACACTTGCGCTCTGAGCGGCCGCCCGAGCGCACCATGTGCCAGATGAAGCGCACTTTCAGGCGACGCGCTTGAGTGCGGATTGTTTCGGAGCTGAGTGAGAGACTGGTTTCTTTCTGTGTTTTTCTTCGGTCCCATATAAATGTGTCTCATTCGGATGAAAGTGGAAATTTTAAAATTTTCTCTAAATGAACGCTGTCCGTTGAGGTGAAAGAAAACAAGGTAGGACAACTTCATAAAAAACGCACTGGTGAACTTTTTCAGTGTTTGGCAGGGCAACGTGAAGCTGTGGATTTAATTTTCAGTAACTTTTACTTATCTTCAAACTAAATCGATAAAATTGGAGAGCGTTTAAAGCTCGTTGGGGCGTGTAGGGGCAGGGAACAAGTGCGCATCCAAATGGCTCTCCGTCCAAACCATTATCACCGCGTTTTAGTCCACTGGCTGACAGAACCCCCTTTGTCCAAGAGCGGTCAGTCATTTAGCTCCTGAAGTCTGCATCCAAGTCCCTCTTGTGTGACATTTACTGGGAATCTGAAGGAGCGACATTGTGTCCTGATTAACTTTAATGTTTCATCAAGTGATGTGCGCATAATGGTTGCACAGTGTGTGCATGGAGCTGTCTGTGCTCGCCTCGATGGGTGGACGCGAACTAAACGAGCTGCTGTATACGTGTCATCATTAGTGCTGCAGGTGGAAAATGAGGGTCATGCACAGTCATCACTGGGGACTTTGAGCTCCATTAATAGAATTACATTTTAATTGTTTGATTAGCTAACATTTAACTGGCCTCGACTCTAATCAATTAACTTCTAAATACGCAATGAGCTTCTCTTAACCTTTTCAATATGTGTCTCATGCAGACGAAGGTGGAGCATTCAAATCTGAATACAAACGTGCTCAATGTAGCTCGATTAATCCCATTACAATGGCTGCTTAGAATGATGAGAAGTGCAAAATCTGGGGTTGGTGAAAGATGATGAAGGATGGGATCTGACATTTTAATTTCTTTTAAGCTGCATGTTTTACAAAACTGTAGAAAGGAAAATGTTTGTCTTATTAGTTTTTAAGATAGACTTTCAGTCACGTCCTGGATAAATGCACTGCAATTGCAAGTTCATCAAAAAATGATTAGTGGCATATTAGGGACATGCACACAGTCTGAAATTCCCATGTGGCAATGGCTGCCAGCTAATATTAGAGGGATTGAAGGCTGTGATAATGTGATATACAACATCATGTGAAGAGCATGTTTAATGACAGCAGGAGAACCTCTACTGTCACTTTATTGTTGGGTGAACATGAGTCACAAGGGGAAGCTGCTCAGGCCTGAACTGAAACTGGTCTTCTGCCTGCAAAAGGAGAAGCAGTTATGGTTGGTTAGTGATGGTTGGTTAGTAATTAAGAAATCGTGATTAGTTGATTGAATTTTATAGTTTTGTTTTGTTTTTTCTGAAAAATTGAAATGTTGACATTTTTTTTCCCTACAAAAAGTCAAATTCAACATAATAAAATGTATTGTTGGGGTATTGTGGATCATTTAACACAGTACCTTCCTAGTGCAGTAACGTAATTAGTAAAAAAACCTTTCAGGATCAGTGACTACAGCAAAGCCTTATTCTGATGCAGATCTTAGTTATCGGACCGCGATTTGCGTTAGAATAAGGCTGCCATATTTGTGCTGCTGAATTACCCATTTAGCAGGAAGGATTGATAGACTTTTATGTTGAAGTTCAAAAGCTTTTAGCACAAACCAGAACACAAAGTGAGAATTTATTACGTGATTCCTGAGATCTTTATTCCCAACATAACAGTGAAAGCATCTAAAAACCATGTTTAGATATTTCCAGCTTACAGATGATGTCCTTTGAAATCCAACAATGTTTCTGACTGAAATTTCATATAGCGGAGCTTTCTTTTATCTGCAGTATATCTGCTGTGGAAATAATTCACTGAAGGAGGAAGACACTTTAGTTGCACTTTATTTCACAGTTGTCTTGTGAAGTGTATCAGAGTGTACCAACTGTGTTAAACAAAGAAAAACAGTCAGATACCAACTGATTCAGACACTCTAATTACAAATTGTACATCATAATAGATCTCCAAAGTATTCTTGATTTTTGGGGGGTTGGAGGGTTTCTGAAGGGCTGCTTGGTGTGGATGATATATCTGGGTCCACAAGATATGACTGACCTGCAGGATTCGGTCGTTTTTGCACTTTTCTTATCACTACAGGTAACGTGGTGGTTGAAAATGTGAACAGTATGATGTGAAAATGTGGCTTTATGTCTGCATAATGAAGCTTTAAAGTGTAGTGTGCATTGTTCTTCATATGGAAATTGGCATCCAAGTCTACCATAGCAGGGAGTCTGTAACAAGCATTGTCGCCTCCTGGTCACAAACACAAACACTTTGACCCTTTGTGGCGACTTTCTTCTCAAAGGTTTCCTGGAGCAAGTGATCTCCTTTTAACATCAGTCCAGGGGTAACTGGGATGTGGTGCTTGGAGCCAGTATGTGAGAGATTTAGGAGACTGGTGCACAAGGCAACCAAAGGTACTACCCGTCCTCGGGGCTTACAGGTGATAAAGCAGCCCTGATTACGTTAGAGCTTAGTGCTGGAACATAACCTTCTTGCCTGAAACGCTGGGTTAGCCTTAAGCTGAGAGTTCTTCACTGGTTCAGTTTCCATCTTAAGGACAGAACCTTCTCTGTTTGTCAGATTTTGTCATCCTGTGCTCTCGTCCAGGCTTGTTTCCACTTCCATTTGGTGGTTTATCAGGAGACACAGCATCTCTTATGAACATATTAAAGCCTGGATGACTAAGAACATAAAGTTATAACTGAGACCATCTTCTTCAGGTCAGCTAAATCTAGAAACGCTTTTGCTGGCTATTTAGGTCATTTTACTTCATAATTTTTTAAACCCATTTGTTCTCTTGTTAAAAATAATCTTTAAACTTAAATCTGTTTTGGCTTTCATGATCTGGAAATTCATCTGCTCCTTTATGCCCGCTTTTATTGTAGCGTCCTCTACCTTTCTCTCACCTGTCTCTTTTAAACACATTTACAGGATTCAGCAGCTAAACTGCCAATTATGACTAAAAATTAGGACATCACTCCAGTCCGGAAGGAACCGGGTAACTATGTGAGACTGCTGTTTGTTGACTACAGCTCAGCGTTTAACACAATAGTGCCCAGCAGACTGTTCACAAAGCTGAGGGATCTAGGACTCAACAGCCGTCTGTGTACATGGGTGTTGGGCTTCCTTATTGGCAGAGCTCAGGTGGTGAGGGTGGGTAGATGCGTCTCTAACAGCATCACCATCAACACTGGAGCACCACAGGGCTGTGTACTCTCACCACTGCTCTACTCCCTCTACACTTCAGACTGTGTGGCCACCCATGGCTCCAACACTATTGTGAAGTTTGCTGACGACACAGTGGTGTTATTATCACCATTATCATCAATGGAGCTCCAGTGGAGAGGGTGCAGTCCTTTAAGTATCTTGGTGTCCACATCTTCTCATACCTGACGTGGTCTGCCCACATTCAGGCCCAGTCCAAAAAGGCGAGGCAGCGCCTGTATCACCTCCGACAACTGAGGAAGTTCAGGGTCTCGCCAGCGATCCTCAGGACTTTCTATGCAGGTGCTGTGGAGAGCATCCTCACACAGAACATCACATCCTGGTATGGAAACAGCTGTGTTAAGGACCAAAAAGCTCTCCAGAGAGTAATCCGTACAGCAGAACGCTGCTGCAGGATTGCTCTCCCCCCGCTTCAGGACACCTACACCAGGAGATGCC